>RJWM01028669.1:0-25392 GCA_004363535.1 Dasyprocta punctata
TAATGTCAAAAGATTCATAAGATATTCCCTGTGCACTTGCAAAAGAGGTTACTTAAGGTTGGGCTGTATCCAAATGAAGATGAACATTAAAACAAAAAATTTTGACTTTAAAATAATGGAACCAATTTGTCTCTAGAGGTACAAAGGGAATCTCTGCAATTACAACCATGCAGTAGGTTTTGAGTGCAACAGGTTTGTTCGAACAGAGGCATCAAGACAACTGGTGATTCAAATAAAACATTTACTACTATTTTATTTTTAACAGAACTAAGAAAAGGCAAGAGAAAGTGAATGTAATTAAACTGAAAAGGCTGTTAAAAATGTCACAATAATCTATACTGATAGAACTGCAGAAAACCATATTTACATTCTTAATATTTTTAATGATTTGCAGGGTTTACATCAATTTAGAAAGCATGGAATAATTAATCATATATCACTAACATTAACCTTAACATTGTGAAAGTTATCATGTATACAATAATAGCTTAAGGAAAGAACAGAGTAATGTAGAAATGAAAGCTGCAGTCAATAATATCTTAAAAGTGAGAAGCAAAATTATGAATGCAGCATGTTTGGACCTCTTCCCACAAGCTTACCTATTTTCCCATAGATAAGGTAGGGGGAAAAGGACAGTAAGTGGTTATCAAATAACAACTGTAGAACTCTAATGCTGACAGTTGAGGACTGGCTTCTGTAGACATACAGACATCAGACATTACAGACATCAGATAAAAAAATTGTTCAAAAGGAAAGAGGAACTAGTGAGGGAGGTGAGGAAAGGAAGGGAAAAGAAAAAATGAGAAAAGGAGATAAAATTGAAACAAGCCTTGTAAATAAGGAATGGAAGAGGGGTAGAATGGAGGGGTGGGGATAGGAGGGGAAAAAAGACAAATCAAGGTATATTATGTACAGGTACAGATTCCCTATGATGAGTATGATCATCATGTATATGTAAATTGTACTGATGAACTTAATTAAATTAAAACAAAAAATCCCTCAGATTCACCAGATTTCTGGAGGAACTCCTTTGTTCTGTCCATTTACCTTGTTTAACTAACAAATTGCCATTGAATGTAGTCATGTTTTGTTATGAGTATTTCCTAGGAAGTTGGAAGGAAATTCATCTTGGGTGATTTGCAGTTAAGAAACCAAAGCTTTAATTTGCCCTGGGAATAGTGATTGAGATAGAAAAAGATATAGGACCTCACTTCCTGGATTTCAAAGATTGCAAAAGCCTTAAACTGACTAAAATAGCTGGTGCATTAACTTGAAACTTAATAGCAATCAAATTATTGCAACTGTTGCTAGGTCCAAAACACCAAGGATAGGGAAAATAGTTTCTAGTACTTTGAGGAAGACATGGAATGCCACCTTTTGTGGATTATTGACTTGGATGGAGGACATAGATAGCTTCAGGTAACTTTGTGAGGAGTATGAAGGGGAATAAATATACTGACTACACTCTTCTGATTCTACTATCTTCTGTCAAGGTTTTGCATTGGTACAACCCAACTTATGGTGGATTGATAACTGGTGGTCAACTTGTAATACCAGCTGAACTGAACCAGCATTGGGCTGAGTGTGGATGGCCCACCTAAGGATCATTGCTAAGATAAAAAGGAGAACTGGAGAGGAAGAGTTGAGTGTTGTTGGTTCTCCATGGTATTGTTGGTTCTCCTGTTACCATGGGTTTTCCTGGAGGAGCTTCTCGAGGTTTTTTCCTGAAAAGAACTTGGCTGTTTTCATTGACAAAGGAACTCGGGACCTTGTTGTTGCTGAGAATGACTGCGGTTCACTTTGGGGAAGCTCTGGTTCTTTGAGCATTGCTTCCTGGCTCTGTAGGGGAAAATGGTATGCTGTTCAATCTCTAGGAGAAGCTTGTGCTGGCTTCCTGATGGAAACTCAGCTGTTCTCATTGTTGGAGGAGCTCAAGACCTCATCGCTGAGGATGGCTGTGGTACTTTTAGGGGGAACCGTGGTCCTTAGTTTGAGTGTTGCTTCCTGGTTCCAGTGCAAAACCTCAGCCTACTGGCACAGATCCTTCATGCTGCTGGCACAGACTTTCTAGCTTCTACCACTGACCTTTGGGCCTTCTCAGTACAGATCCATGAAAGTCTTGTATGAGTCATTGTCATGGTCTCTAGACCTCCAGGGGAATTGTCATGGGCTCTAGGTCTTCAGCTGGACTCATGCAGGACATTGCTGTGGGATCCAGGTCCTCAGCTGAATTCCTTGAGTCTTAGTGTGTGGACAGATTTCCTGCACTTCTTGTATTTAACTCTTTGGGTGACTATTATAAAATAATGCTGTAAATAATGTGTCCTGTTTTCCTATAAATTATGTGTAATTATTTTCCTTGCAATCCCTGACTACACCACAGCTGAAAGATAGAAGCATAGGAATCTTGATGTAAGGGTATACTTCCTGGAAGCAGATAAAGGGATGCACAAGAGGAAATGGAGTTTTTGTATATATGGTCCAAATTTTAGCCTCCTCAGAATTCATTTTTTCTCCCTTCTAGGTGCTAAGTTTGTGTTTTCAAAGGAAGGAGATAAATATATTTTTATTAGCTATTGTGTCACCATGGTATGATATTAACTTGTAATGGTTAATGTCATGTCTGGGAGACTCTAAATTCTGTCGTATTTTGAACAATGTAGATATTAATTGCTTTATTGGACAGTTTATTAAGTAATTAGCTGTTTCCTCTACTGTGTGTGGAAATTCAAATCTCAGTTTAATTTCTTTACTTTTATTGCTAGATTTTTTGCAGTATATGAATTTTTTATTTTAAAAAGCAAAACAGAAAAAGGATAGAAATGATACAGAATTTAAAAAAATAGCAGGAAATTAACACTAGTTAGTATGTTGCCTATTGTTATCTTAGATATTTTGACTCTACCTTGCTCATGCATGGCTAAGGGGTCAGCAAGTTTTGGGGAAAACTTGTAGTTTATGGCTGATATCCTCTTGTTCTCTACTCTCTGTAATTCTCCCATAAATTTCCAATAGTTCCATGTTCTCCTGAATTCTGACCTTTTCCATGCCAGAAAGATAAGTTTAAATCCTCTGTCCCTTCTACCAAGTTTCACCTGTCTTCCAAATTCTGCCCGATGAGTTTCTGCTATAACATCTTCCAGTGGTTGATTTTAAATTCTGTAAAAAAATTTATAGTTGCTGTGTTCAGAAGGATTGGTCAGTTAGAATTTTACTCCTTCATTCTATAAAAGTTAAACTTCCAGTAGGTTATTAGGAGTAATAATATGAGGAATGAGCCTCTTTTATCTCCTGCTATCTTAGTTACCTTCCTCTACCTCCCATCAGCACAATTATCTATAAACTCATCAGTGGACTAATCCTATAGTATTTCCTATCAAAGTTGACTTACAGTATTCTAGGGCTGCCTCTCCAGCCGACATCTTCAAACCTTTTCAAACTCCTCCCACAAACCACTTCTAAGGCTTCTGAACCACATAGTCAGGTATAGTCTCAGCAACAACTCCCCTCCTGGTATTAAAATATTAGGTACTTTCTTATTGCTGAGACAATACACAACACCCACAATTTAAAGGAAGAAATTTTTGGCTCACAGTTTGTAGAGGTTTCAGTGATAGTCAGCTGGCTCTAAGGCAGGGTGTCATGGCAGAGGAAGGTTGCTCATAGCACAACAGCCAAGAAGCAGAGAGAAAGATCAAGAAAGGAGGGAGGGAAAAATGGTATACCCTTCTAGGCTACACTCCAATGACCTATCTCCTTCATCCAGACTTCACCTCCCCAAGATCACCTTTAGCTATAAACTGATCAGTGAACTAATCTACTGGTAAGTATCCCGTCCTCATGATCCAATCACCTCAAAATGCCACCTATGAGTATATGAGTCTTTGGGGTTTTATCTAGATATAAACCATGATATGTGGTTTTGGTTTCTGTATACATACATCTTATTTCAACTTCACCTGTTATTCCACCATTCTATTCAGCCAGCTGCTTCAAGTTATGGGGGCATGATGATACTAGTGAGTTCCATGGTGTAAATTCCATGCTGTGGGTTAATTTGCACTTATTTTCTTTGTCTTACAGTGTATCTCCAACCAAAGACAAAGTTTTCCAATATATAAGGTGGTTGCCAAGTCTAGGAATAAGGGTATTGACTGAAAAGAATATGTTTAAACCCATTAGGACAAGCTGCTGCCCATGTTGATAATGTAGTCCAGTACAACCAGCTTGCCACTGGTGAGTTGTCTCATGAGGAAGATGCCATATTTGAGGTTGAATGTTAAACTCAGAGTAGGTTACCTAGCCAGCTTTGTAGATTCTGAGAAATAGTAACCACCTTCTCTAGCCACATTTATCTCCCTCATAGCCATATATGTTTTTAATAATTATCTAGATTCAATAAGTTTAACTTTTTTTACCATCATTTTTTACATACTGTTTTCTGAACTCGTTTCTTGTTCTGCAGTAGTATATTCTTGATTTATTTCTTTGAAAAATAATTAAGTAGGATAGACTTTCTAAGTACTTGAAATAGGTCATGGTTTTTATTTTATTGATGTTTGGCATTTTGAACTATAAGTGAAAATTATTTTTCTTTTAAACACTAAAGATATTTTTCTATTGTAATTTAATTTTCTTCATTCTCATGGTTTTGTAGATAATGCTTTTTCCTTCCCCTGGAATTCTTTAGAATTTTTGGTATTTAAGATTTTCTTTCTGTACTCTGAAGAAATATGGTCATTCTATCTCTCTTTGCTTATAGTGATTTTTCAACATCTGACAGAAATTTGTTTCAGGACAAAAACTGAAAACTTTTACTCTAAAATCAGAAGCAAGACAAGGATGTCCATTATCACTGCTCCTATTCAATATAGTTCTGGAGACATTATCCAGAGCAATTAGACAAGAAAAATAAAAGGAATTAAAGGAAAAGAACAAATTAAAATATCATTATTTGCAGATGACATGATACTCTACATAGAAGACCCTAAAAACTCCACCAAAAGACTTCTAGATTTAATAACTAAATTTAGTAGTGTAGCTAGATACAAAGTCAACACTCAAAAATCAATAGCATTCCTGTACATAAGCATCAAGTGCACCACAAGAGAAATTAGGGAAATCACAACTTTCACAATATCATCCAAAAAAAAAAATAAAATACTTAGGAATCAATCTAATGAAGTAAAAGATCTATACATTGAAAATTACAGTTCTCTGTAAAAGGAGATTGAAGAGGATATCAGAAAATGGAAAGATATCTCTTGCTCATGGAGAGAAAGAACCAACATAGTGATAATGGCCATACTCCCAAAATTGTTATACAGATGAATGCAATCCTAATCAAAATACCATTAACATACCTCACAGAGCTAGAGAAAACATTTCTAAAATTCCTTTGGAACCATAAGAGACCTAGAGTAGCAAAAGCAATCCTGGGTAATGAAGGCAGGGCAGGAGGCATCACAATCCCTGACTTTAAATTATACTACAAAGCTACTGTAATCAGCATGGTAATATCAAAAAAACCGACCTGGTTATCAGTGGAACAGATTAGAAAATGCAAACACAACTACAAACACTCAGCCACTTTATCTTTGACAAATGGGTCAAACATGTTCACTTTAATAAATGAAGCTGAAAAGACTGGCTTTCCACATGCCGAAGACTAAAACTAGACCCATGCCTGTCACCATGTTCTAAACTAAAGTCAAAATGGATCAAAGACCTACATACTAAAACTGAAGCACTAAATCTGCTGGAAGAGAAAGTAGGTAGAAATCTGGAAGACATAGGTGCAGGCAGAGACTTCATAAACAAAACCCAAACAGGATGGAAAATTCTTCAGAGAATCTACTGTGATCTCATCTTACTAGAAGTATTTGCACATCAGAAGAAATCACCAACAGAGTGAAAAGACAACCCATAGAGTGGGAAAAAAATTTAGCCAATTGTTCCTCAGACAAAGGACTTCTAACTAGAACACATAAAGAATTGAAAAAAGTCAGATCCCCCCAATTCAAAGGCCCAATCCAAAAATGGGCATCTGAGATAAATACACACTTCTCAGATGAAGAAATACAGATGACAAATAAATATATGAAAAAACGTTCAACATTGTTGATAATTGGATAGATGCAAATTAACAGCACTAAGATTCCATCTTACCCCAGAAAGAAGGGCAATCATCAAGAAATCAACCAATAATAAATATTGGATAGACTGTAGGGGAAAAGGAACCTTTCTCCACTGTTAGTTGAAGTGTAGGCTGGTGCAACCACTTTGGAAATCAGTGTGGAGATTCCTTAAAAAACTAGGATTAGAGATCCTATTAGGCCCAACTATTCCCCTTCTGGGTATCTTCCCAGAAGAATTAATAACTCATACCACATTGATATATGTGCACCCATATTTATAGTAAAACAATTTATAATAGCTAAATCTTGGAAACAACCCAAATGCTCATCAACCAAGAAATGGATAAAAAAGATGTGACATTTTTATACAGTGAGTGTTACTCAGCTATAAAGAAGGGTAAACTCGAGACTTTTATAGGTAAATGGATGCAACTTGAACCATACTCATAAATGAAATACCCATGCTCATAAATGGAATAAATCAGACTCACATGTGTAAACATCATGTTGCCTCCATAGTTTAAGAAGCTGAAAGAGTAAATAAGATCCAAAATGTACAACAGATACTGTGAAATGGGAAGAAACTGTTCAAAAAGAAAGATGGAGGCAAGGAGAAAAGAAGGAAAGGAAAAGGAAAAAAATATATATGATAGTTAAGATTGTTATGCTACTAATTTCTATTAGCTCATCGAAAAGAAAGATTTGTGCCTATATTGTTTAATCAATTTTTGCATCTTGCAATATGAGCAATTACTTTGAAGATAACACTATGCAATATATTAGCCACTGTTACTCTCCTGCTATCTTGTTTTAATATTTTCCATCAGTTTTGTTTTTTCTCTTTAAAATAAAAAAAGAAATTGGATCCAGGATTCTTAGTGAAATTGGCAGATATTCAAATTTGTTGTATAAAATGGAGTAGTGTTTATATATGACCTGTGAATAACCTCCTGTATAGTTTAAATCATCTTTAGATTACTCTGTATACCAAAGGCAATGTAAATGCTGTTCAGATAGTTTTTTTTTTTTTGGACAGGGTCTCACTATGCAGTTCAGGTTGGTCTTGAACTCACTATGCAGCCCAGGCTGGCCTCAAACTCACAGTGATCCTTCTGCTTCAGCCTCCTGAGTGCTGGGATTACAGGAATGTGCCACCATACCTGGGTGCAAATAGTTTCATACTATATTTTTTAGGAGATAATGACAAGAAAAAGTTTGTATATGTTCAGTACAAATGCAATTTTTATTTATTGACTATTTTTGATCCATGGTTATTTGAAGAGGTGGAGGTGAAGCTCACAGATATGGAAGGCTGACTGTATAGTGATAAAAATGTAAATATAAATGTAAATATAAAGTATATTAAGCTCTATTGTTCTCTTTTGTCACAGCCATATGTTTTGATATCTATTTTTTTGTCTTGATTTCTAAATAATTTGCTCTATCAGTTTTTATTTTTTATGAACCAAGAATTGGAAGATTTTTTAAGCTTCCATATAACAGATGATTTTGGCTATCCTGCAGATGTTAATTTTAAATTTATTTCATTGTCATTAGAGAATGTGACCTGTATCTTTGCTAGATAAGAGATTTGTGGAAATTTAGTTTGTGGCCTAAAGAATACTAAATAAAATATACTACATACATTTACAATTATATTGTTATCTATGGATATTGATAAAACATAATATGTCTACCTATACTTATTAATTTTAATTTATTTTAAAACATCAAATTTTTAATAAGCATATTTGAAATTAAAAACTAAACAATACATACCAATTGGGCTTTTTTTTTTTGCTGTCTCAAACACAAAACTGAGCAAACTCTTACTTAGGCAAGAATAGATAGTTTTTGTGGAGAGTATTAATCGGCCCTTAAGACCAAGGAAGAATTAAATGTTTGGGCTGTAAAAAAATGGTTTTTGATTTCAGAAACTCAGAGTCAATCTCTCTGGAAAATCACTTCTAGAAGAATCAACTCTGACTATGCCCTGTCTGTCCATGTGCTTCTCTCTCTAACGCTGAGGCAGACGATCTGAGCTCCAGCCAGTGATCAAGTGGGCAGGGTCCTGGAGGTATCAGCCTAGCAGAACCACTGGGAGCGGGGGAAGGAACGTTCCACAAAGAAAGGCATGTGTGGCCAGGCCTAAAAGATCAGCCCCCAACACCACACACATTGCTCGCTCCTTAACATGCTTCCATTTGGGAGTGCACATATGCACAAACACATATTCTAATTATCCTTTCTCCACCTTTTACAGATATTATTTATTACATTATACCACTTACAATTGGAGATGAGGATTCAACGAATGCTAATTTATTTTCTTCGTAGACTATGTAGATCATTTTTGTTATCTGAAAACTTCACAAATTTTAACTTTAGAAAATGTTTCCTTCCTTCCTTCCTTCCTTCCTTCCTTCCTTCCTTCCTTCCTTCCTTCCTTCCTTCTTTCTTTTAAAACAGGGTATTGCTGTATAGTTCAGGCTGTCTTTGAACTCACTGGGTAGCCCAGGCTGGCCTCATATTCGAGGCAATCATCCTGCCTCAGCCTCTCGAGTGCTGGGATTATTGGCATGGAGTTCTTATCATCTGAAGACTCAAGTTTTTCCCTACTTCAAGAATGTTTAATAATATTTTATTTTTGGTGATTTTTCTGTTTGGTCTGTCCTCTTTCTTTTTTTTTGGAAATTGATATCTTGCACCTATTCTCCATGTGTTGTATATTTTATCAATTTTAATTTAAAAAATTTTTATTTTGCTTCTTTGGAGAAGTGTTAAGTCTCCGAAGTTAGCAGTATCTATTCTGACATTCCATCACCTTCTTCATACTTTTATATTAGCAGTGATGTTTAATGTTTTTATACAACATTAATAATTTTCAGATAAATGTTTTAAAATAATGGTGCATAATGGTGCATTTATTTCACTGGTATTGTAAGTGTATATTTAGTTTGTTGAATTTATTTTCTTTCAGTTGGAGTCATTTGCTAAGCTTCTTTCAAGCTATAATTATTCTCTTTTTATAAGTTTAATAATATTTCAAAATTATTTTCTATTTAGTATGAGTAAATATCTCAAATGATCATTGTTAGGGCCTGGTATGCATACTTTATTTTTTGGAAAAAAGACTTTCCTTAGTAATCATTTAAAAAAGTACAACCAGGACTATGAATATAATGAATACAAAGAAGGCATTATTTTAACAGATAATTAGGTATGTACATCCCATTATTAAAATAATTATTCTTTGGAATGTTTCAAGATACAGAAAAAAGTGCATTTGTCTGGACAATGGCATTTTCTTTTTGGGTATTCAGTGTGTTAGATTAAAAAAATAAAAATGCATTTTGCCACTTTTAAAATAAAAACTCCAAACCTGATAAGATCTGTAGAATTTAACACTGAATGAGAACTAGAAAATCAATTTTAATATAAGACTTAAATATTTTCCACCATTTGTTACATAAATTGAAGCTTGTGCTAGGAAATAAAGGCAACACAGTATTTAAAACTTGAAAAACAAACTTTAGAAGAAGAGATATGTATGTATAGTTCAAATTTCCTCAAACTGTGTCCCTCAGAAAACAGGGGCCATCATGAATAAGTCTTATGGTCCATAAGAGACCTGTGTAAAGATATGATTCCGGTGCCTCTGTCACTTACTTGCTATTTGTTCTTTACACAGTTATGTAAGGACTCTAAATCTCATATTTTCTAATCTCTAAAATTAAATCAATCAAATTCTCAAATATGATCAAAATCCGGGCAGTATTTTTAGAGGAATGAATTGTATGGACAAACCCAGTGGTGTGATGGGCGCAGTGGTGAAGGGGGACACAGCGCCGCCAGGCTGCAGTCTGTCACTGTTAGACAGGGACCCCAGCCTGTGTAACCAGACCTGTGAGTACTTTTTTTTGGTACCCGGAATTAAACTCAGGACCTTGAACTTGCCAGGCAGGTGCTTATGCCACTGAGCTATTATCTACCGGCCCAAGACCTGTAAATACTGACAAATGCAGTGGCCACATTTAAAAATAGGGAGGTAATTCCTAATGCTAAAAAGTTTGCTTTTGCTAAATAACATATCTCTGCTAACCAGATCCACTTTATGAATGAGCAGTTTGAAAACCCTGACTTGGCCAATTTTTAATCAATCTTCAAAAATACTGATATTTTGTGATTCTATGGAGAAAGACAACAATTAACAACTATTAACAACTTCGGTGTGGTTTTGCTGCCTGAACGACATACTACACTGTTTTAGAGCAGAGTAGAAGTCGGTCACTTTCCTTTTTTGAGTTATTATGAAGGCATGGCAGCAATTTTCAGTTACTGAAAAAGAAAAAGAGCTTTCAAGACTCTGTATATGGAAAGCTTTTAAGATACCTGTTATTATGAAACATTAATGCACACGTGTGGTAGGTGGCTGGGTATAAACAGTGTAAACCCCAGTGGGATAGTAACTCGGAACTAGATTTATGGGACTCAACTCAATCACCAAGAGTATTACTAAAAGGATGGTAAAAGCCTAGGTAAGGATCCAGTTATCAGTCACCTGACCTGATCTATGGAAGAGATAAAAGCTTATATGGATCTTATGGATGCTTGCCAATACTTGTCTCCATGATACATGATAAAACTCTGACAGTAAACTACTCCTGGGAGTTGAGCATTAAATTAGAGAGGCGGCAGCTCTCCTTTCTGTTGTTTTCAGATATCCAGGCAAGGCTTTCTAATATGTCGCTAATTTAGAAGCCAGGAGATGAAAGCTCTATTTAACATCTCTCTAATACCTCATCTTTTCTATCTCTGTAGGAATATAGTCCAGACCTGTGGGAAATAGTAACATGTGATATGTCCTACTCACTGTTATACTTTTCTTAGAATTAATATTACAAATGTAAAGATTAACAAATATCTTCCCGGGGAAAGATTATCTCATTCTTTCTAGTAATAGATAGATATATAGATAAATAGATATAGATATAGATATTTTGTTCCTAAAACTCAGAAAGTCAGTCAGCCTAAACTGCGTTTATAATCAGATAGTTTTATTTTCAAATCACCAGCATTGTTTTTGTAGAGAAATGTCTTTACTTATAAAAATAGATAGCCCTGTAATACAGGAGGCAGAATTCATTGTGCCCAGGAAAATGAGGCAAAGTGTGAGAGGGAAGGGGAGAAGACTGAAGTGGCTTAATGTGGGTCTTCCTTGAACCCTTCCAAAATCTTTAATGAAATCTAAAAAATGAATTTTTAAAATTAAAATTTAATTTCTTTAGAATTATGATAAAATACACATAAATATTTTAATAATTTTATGCTTACAAATCAGTGGCATAATATACATTCATATCATTGCAAATCAGCACCCTCATCAACCTTCAGAATATTTTCACATGCCCAGACTGAAGCATCATGCCCCTTAAAGAATTTATCTCCCAATTCCCTCTCCTTGTCAACCTCTGTCATACTTTCTGTCTGTCTTTACAAATTTTACAACACTGGTTACCTCATGCAAGTGGAATCACATACTATTTATCCTTTTATAACAGATTCTTGTTGAGGTTGTACTGGGTCTGCATATCAATGAAAGGGCTGAAGTTCACATGAAGGATGACAGGATTCCATCAGAGGATGCTGAAGGACTTGCACAGGAAACTGGAGAAGAGGTGGCATCAGAAATATAAAACAGAGGCTTCTACTCACTTAGGTCTGACAGTGTCTCATCACAAACGCTTACTTTCTGCTCGTGAACACCTCTGGTGCTAAGAATGCTTCTGAAAGTGGGCTCATTTTGTTCATGTTCATTGGCCTGAAAGTATTAGGAAGTCAGCATCCCTGAGGTCCACACTCTTTCCAGTAGTGAAGTGAGGGTGCTGATGCATTAATTCTCTGCTTGTAAACCTACTGGTCAATGATTCTGGGTGGTGTCCTATAGAAATTTTTGGAAGTCCAAGCAGAATCAAGCCCCTTGCTGTTCACAGTGGCAGTCACAATAAAATTCCTTTATATAGACTCTTCCTTCTTCCTGTCTCACTGTTCTACTTAATTTTGTTCCCTGGGATTACTTTCCAAAATATGACTTGCTAACGTGTTTTGACAGAACATCTACTTTGTCAGTGATGCCATTCTGAAGCAGCCTGATTCATGTCTTTTATCTACCCATGTGTTATGGGTAAAGTTGTGTCTAAAAGGTATATGGAAGTTCTAACTTCTGGTACTTTAAAATGTGTTCTTATTTGGCAATAGGGCTGTTGTAGATGGAAGTAGGCTAAAAGCATATTACAGTAGCATGGGCCACCAATCTAATGTGCCTTTATAAAAAGGAGATACACAAACAAAGACTCATGATGGGAGATGCCATATAATAATAGAGGCATAGATCGAAGTGCTACCTTGCAAGATAAATTTCCACATTGCTGTACACCATATATGACATTCACAGCTTAAAGGGGGAAAGATTTAAATTAGCTCTTGGTTTGGGGAGATTCAGTTCTTAGCTGGCTCCAAGGCAGGAACATCATGGCAGAAGGGCATGGCAGAGCAAAGCTGCTTAATTCATAGCAGCACCTGGTGAGTAGAGCAACAGAACAGTGCCAGAGAGGTACAAATGAGGGACCATATAGAATACTCAAAACCATGCCTCCGTGATCCATTGAGACTCATCCAGGAGTGTGATCTACTAATCTGCTAGACATTTCTCAATACAGTGATATTGAGCTATCAGAATTAATAGTCACAATCCAGCCCTTGTCCGCTTTACACCCAAGCAAATCTCCAAATAAAAACAATAGTAAATTTATTGTTTCACCCAACATAATGCAACTAACATGTGTACAGCTGGAAATGCAATAATCCTTTCCCCCAAATCTTAACGATTCCAGCATTTTTCTAAAGTCACACTCAAAGTTTCTTATGAAACTCAGGGTAAACTCTTAGTTGTGAACCTTTATAATAATAAACAAGCTATATATCTTCAAGATACAAATTGCACAGGGTAAACTTTCCTTTGCAAAAGAGAAGGATAGGAGGGTGGAAAAGAATCAGAGAAAAGTCAGCACCTCCCGAGAATCAGCCATGCTGGAACTGGGAGGATCCAACAAGATGTCAACTAGCCAGCCTTTCTGGTAAGCTGTGCAAGCTGCGCAGTTTCCAGGAGGAGAAAAGTCAGCGCCACCCATGAGCCTACCAGCGTGTGGGCTGAGAATCGGCCCCCCAACCCCCTGTAAACAACCCACTGGTTCAGAGGACAGACTAAGTTGATAGCAACTAAGGTACAAGCAACTAAATGCTTGTATTGTTTGGTTGATTTTTCAGGCCTGGGGCCAGTGGTCTAGATGACTGTGGGAAGGATGACGGTATGCAATGTAGCAAATATGGGGGATTTCCTTCTATCTTGTCTTTGAAATTCAATATTATTCTCACTGTTTTGCTTAGTTCTGATTGTTTTGCTTTATTCAGTAATCTGTTTTGATTGTTTTTATTCTGTTTTGTTTTTTGTTTGATTTTGCTATTCCTGATGGAATGGACAACTATTGTGAAGATAACAAGATATACTGTCATAGCTGTTGTTTTCCTAGCATTGTATTGGGTATGCTATGTACCCCCAAGTCCTCATATAATTTTGATGGGGCTGAATTATTGGTTTGTTATTGGTTTGTTGTCTGGCAGTGTGAGTACTGTGCCCACCCAGTGATGGAACCAACATACAATGTAAGGGAAGGCGGGTCTTCCTCTTGTTTGCTTCCTCTTCCGCCTCCCTCTCCCTCGCCAGCACAGTTTGTGGCTTGCAGCTTGCAGCTGCCATGAATGGCTGCCTTGGAGCCAACTTATGGACTGAAACTCCCGAGAAACTGTAAGAATAAACCTTTCCTTCCCTAATTTTGGGCGTCAGGTATTTTGTCTCAGCAACGAGAACAAAGTAACTAAGACAAGCATCCTGCTTTGAACTTCTGTACCAATTTTGCTGCTTTGTTTTGATTGGCTTTGTTCTGTTTTGTGTTGTTGGATTTTACTATCTTTAAAAAAATATTATAAAAAAAGAAAAATACTTGCAAACAATATACCTGATACAGGCTTACTATTCAAAATGTATAAGAAATTCACATAACTCAATGGCAGAAAAATTCAAATAAGAATTAAAAATGGCCAACAGGTATATGAAGAGGAGCTTAATATCACTATCACCAAAGAAACTCAAAGTCAAAACTCATTGTGATAGCTCACTGTGATGAGATATTGCTTCACAACTGTTATGATGGCTATTATCAAGAAAGACAAATAATGAGTGTTGGTGAGGATATGGAGAAAAGGGAACTCACCTAGGTTGTCAGTAGGAGTGTATACCATTGTGGCCATTAATAAAAACAGTATGTAGTATCCTCAGAAATTTGAAATTAAAACTGCCATATGATCTAGCAATCCATCTGCTGGGTATATACCTGATGGAAATGGAATGACTGTTAGAGATGTCCACATTCTTATGTTCATTGCAGCATTATTTATAATAGTCAAGATATAGACCTAACTGCTCATACATGAAAGAATGGATAAGGTAGTTATGGTCAGTCTATCTATTTATCTACCTATCATCTATCTATGTAGCTAAATGTTTGTTTACTTTAAATGAGATACTTCTACCTATGACAACGTATGTATGAAAATGGAAGGTGTTATGTTAAGTGAGGTAATATAGACATAGAAAAATACTGTATGACCTCATGTATATGAAAAATCTAAAAAAAAAAGAATATTACCTAGAAATAGTCGATGCTTAGCAGTGGCCAGAGATGGGAAAATGTCAAAGAGTACAAACTTGCAATAAGGTAGGATAAATAAATCTAGGGACCTAATGTATAACATGAGGGCTGTAATAACAATGATGACATTGATAGTACTGTGTAATAGAACTAAAACTTTTTAAGAAATTTTTAATTATTTCATCACACACATATGGAAGCATACAACAAGATAACTATATAAGGTGATGGACATGCCAAGCTGCTAGACTACAGTAATAATTTCACTATGATATTTATACCAAATATCATTTTGTACACATTATTAAACATATATAGTGAAAATTTTAGAAAACCATTGAAGCAAAATTCTATTTTATGTTTTCTCTGCTTCCTGTTTCTCTCTTCTGAACACATAGCTACGTCTTACTAAGCTTCTTCCCAGTTAGATAAAATTATCTGACAAAATTCTGGCCAGATACTGAGAATATAACTCAATATTGGTAAGAAGGATTATGATGTAAAATCAATAAAATATTTTTAAGTTAATAGAGGTTTATCAGTCAGAAGGAAGACTCAGATTTCCAGAGATATTGCACCCTTTTCTAATATTCAAGACAACGAATCCTCTATGAACCTTAGGACCAATGGCCTATCTTTAGAAGTCATTGACATGAGTCTGTGGCAAATGATGAGGTCTTCCATAAGCTGGAAGGAGCTTAAAGTGGATGCTATTTCTATAATCAACATATTATTGATTTTTTGCCTCCAAGATTCTTTGGACAAAGCATTATTATTTCCACTATAATAATCATCAGCTATAAACAGAACAGCAAAAGTAGTAAACACTTGCTGAATAATTGGCTAGACAGAAATGTGCTGCCTTTGAGAAGCTTATAATTTTAATAACTCTGCCTGTACTGAAGATAAAAATGAAAGAAAACCAAACTGAAGTTTGGAGGGAAATAGCAATTTATTGCAATAGTAAAGGAGAGTTTGAAAGGGGTGATGTTTGTGAAAATGGAGATAATTATTGGGCTTGAGGAATGTGTTGGAGATAAAACTTATGCTTATCAGTGATGGATTGAGTGAGTAGGAGGTAGATGACTCCTAGGATTGTGAGTCTCTTTGATAAATGGATGGTAAGCTATTTTGCTGTCATGTGAAGGCTTGGAATGAGGTCATATATGTTTTGGGAATAGTTGAATCTGAAGTAGAGTTTGTCAGGTACTTGTGTGCACAGTCATTAGCTCAGAGGAGTGGTTTGAACTGGAGATAGAAGTATAAAGCCTTTAACAATAGGGATGGGTGATAATTGAAGCCACTTGCAGGTGTGCATGCATCTTACTATTGTTAGAATGAAGAGTGAGAAGACAAACTACCCTAAGGATGATACTGGTGAGGCTCTAGAGCTTAGTAATTGAGAAGAGAAGAACCATCTGCCTGTCACCAATTCTCAGATTTAAACAAGTTCATAGACTCATGAATCTTGCAGGAGTGGAGGGAGGCTGGGCCCCACTGGAGAAAGACTTTACTGCATAGCAACAAATGTATAGAATGTAAACAGTGTTTGTGGTCTTCTTGAGAGGAGGAGGTGACTATTTGTCATGATGGCTGTGCACTGGGGAAGAGTAAATAGTTACATTTTTAGGGACTTCCATACACTTATTCTGGGTTGATCTTAATTTATGAAGATTATAACTATCATAGTTCACCATCAGAGTTGGAATTTTGACTTGTGCTCCATGAGCAATGGGTCTGGTAGATCTCTGAACTCACTTTTTAGTTACTTGTTAGTTTGAGAATGTGTAACCAGCATAGATATACACAGCAATTGTCAGAATTCTCACATGGGATCCCTGATGTTTTTTTTTTTACCACAAGTAGAGAAAGCCCCATTTATATCACCTGAGCTTGCCTCTGCCTATCAAAATAGTAAGCCATAAATAATATTACATTCTGAAGGAATTTCAGAGATTAATAACTTCATTCAAGACTTGAAAAATGTGGGGGAGGTGATTCCTATCCTATCTTCATCCAACTCACCTATTTGGCTTCTGTATATGACAGAGATTTTGAAGAAAGACAGTGATTCTCCCAAATTTAATTAGGTGGTGATTTTAATTGAATCTTCTATTCCAGACATACTTTATTACTGAAACAAAGCAATCCTCATTTTGGCACCTGATGTGCAGTTATTAATATGGCAAATAATTATTTCTCTAACCGTATTACTAAGATTATCATAAACTGGTTACTTTCTCTTGACAGGGTAGCAATACACCTTCATTTTCCTTTTTAGGGATATTTTACCTTTCTGCATGACATAATCTAGTTTGCAGGGTTACCTCTTCATTCCACATGGTACTATATCAAATCATCACATTAGGAATTGCATGATGATTAGACCACAATATCAGAAACAGCTGTATTAATATGTCTCCTGTTCCTGTAGTAAAATACTATAAAGAAAAGAACTGTATCTAGTTTGTGATTCTTGAGATTCTGCTTGGCTCTGGTGGAGGTTGCTTAGTGAATGGCATCATGGCAAGTGCATGTGCAAAAGAAAGTTGTCACAGGGGGAAACAAGAAATCAGAGAGATATTGGTATTTCACCAGAACTATCTTAATTCCCTCCAAGGGCATGCTAACTGTGAGCTAATGACTTCTCATTATGTTCCACATTTTAAGGATCCTACAACCTCTTAACATTGCCACACTGTGGACCCAAATTTAAGTACATGAACTCTTGGGGGACAAGCTAGAGCCAAACTATAGCATTAGTAACGACACTAGATATCTTGTGCTATGGAGTGGAAGATAAATCCCACAAAATCTAGTTTTCCTTTACCATAGTAAAATTTCTTAGGATCTAATGGCTGGAATATCTCCAGATTTCTTTTCTTCCGGGATGAAGATCAGCTTCCTATATATTTTCTCTTCAACCATAAAGTAAGAGATACAATGCCTAGGAGATATCTTTAGGCTTTGGAGGTAACATAAACTACATTGAAGTATTCTGTTTGGCTCCATTTACCAGGTAACGTGAAAAGCTCCCAGTATTGAAATATGCCAAAAAAGAGAAAATTCTATAACAAGACAGCTATCCAAGCTATTCTGCAGTTTGAGTAATTCCAGTAGATCTGAGAGTGATTGAAGTACCTGTGATGAATATGGTTAGTATATGGAGATTTTTGCATGACTTTATAAGTAAATTATAGCACATTAACTTTTAAGCTTTTACAGAAAAACTGCTATCCTCTGTAGGTAACAACTTTTTTAAAGGAACATTATAACTATGGGCCACTAATTTACCAGGGAGCCTGAACTTCCCATCATAAACTGGGTATCCCAATGTATGTTGGGAAGCTCAAAATTCTGTGGTAATTTGATGGTTTATGGTTGAGCTATATCTCAAAATACAGTTACAAGTTGAGAGTGCACAGTAACTCTCCATCTTTTTATATAAATTGTATATATATGATGATTGGGCTTAAGCAGATATGGAAGGCATGAGTAAGTTGCAAATGTAAGTCCTTAGCTATGGTTCAAACTTCTTCTACATTGCTCACATCTTCTTAATCTGTTGCTGATCTAATGGGATTTTTCTCACTACCATTTATCAGAGGGAAACAGCTCTTTATATTACACAGACACCAACCAAACTGGTAGCTACAGCATTATAGCTTCATTTTTGGGGTGGCACTGAATGTCAGTGGAGAATGAAAAATCTTCCCAGTTGAAAAAAGTAGTTTTGTGAAACTTATTAGTCCTTTTCCCTAGAAAGACAGATAGTTGGAGGTAAAGAATTATATCATTGCATTATAGGTTAATAATTTGTCTTGATGGGATTACGGACTTGAAATAGACATGATTTGAAAATCAGTAAAAGGAGTAAAGGAGGAAAAAGTATAACAATAGCTCTCTCAGAATAAGTGACTGTGTTCCATGCGAATGATCGCACCAAAAAGCAATTTATGAAGAAGGAAATCTTAGTTATACTTAGAAAACATGATCTATCTTCTGGATATAAGTCAACCTCTTAGGCTTATCACTCCTTGTTTTGCTTAAATACCTGAACAAGGTAACTATAGTGAAGTGAATGAAGACTGTGCTTGGACTTGAAAACATAGATTTCCAATCTCTGAGGCCCTTCTGGGCTTCAGCACAGCCTCTAATATGGCACACTCTCCCAAGAGCATTAACCAATTAATTGTCTGGTGGCCAGTTGGATATGCAGGACCATTTATATATGGAGGAGATAGTGTTTATTCTCATTGCAAGTCATTTTTACAATGGACACATATTTAGTTTTTTTTCCAACAATATTCTGGCAGACCACTTTCCCTGAACTCAATAAATAGCTCATTAATAGTCCTGGCATTCCATGAAGCAATAGTTCTGACCAGGGAGCTCAAGCTCATTTTATGGCAAATGAAGTGCAGTGGTGGTCTCATGCACATGTAATTAATTTCATTCATATTCCCTCACTCTGAGTTTCCTAGATTGAGAAAGTGGTGAAGTGGTTGTTTGGAGCTCTGTTTTAGTGTTGCTGGGAGGTAACAGCTTGTGGGTCAATAATTTTCTCTAAGATATAGAATGCGTCCTAAATCATCTTCTAATACATCATTTTTGTTTTTCCAAAAACCAGCATTCAGAGTTCCATCAAAGGGTGGAAGTGAGACTGAGTCTCCAAATCATTCACTATTAGCCGTGGAGTTCCACTAGCATTTTCTTTTCAAAAATTTTATCTCTGCTGGAGATTTTGTTCCCAGGGGAAGAATACTTCCAGCAGAGAATATAAAAATGGTCCCATTAACTTGCATTTGACCTCTTTGGACTGTTTAGGCTGGTAGATCAACAAACAGGCAATCGTTCGAGGCAATTGATCTTGACCATAAAGAGAAAAATTAGATTGTTTCCACTGATACTAGTAAGGAAGACTATTTCTGGAATGCAGGAGATACATTGAGGTATGACTATACTACTTTATGTCCACTGACTAAAACAATGGGAAACTGCTGTTAAAACAGAAAGAATGCCAGTTGATCCAAATCATTCAAAAATAAGGATTTAGGTCAGTGATGGAGAACCTTTTAGAGCTTTCAGTGGTAGCAAATAGCTGGCTGCGGCACACATCCCATTGGTTCGCTACCGCTGATTTAGGTCAGCCTAGTAGGTAAGAAACAACAAGAAGTTGGGCATGAAAATATCAACATTTCTGTATTTATAATATGACTTAAGAAAACAGAATGTGATGGAGCACCATAAGAATTCTTCTTGCAATAATGTACAGGTGTTGGAGACTTGGCTACTTTCCCTATATCCCTTAGTAAATGTAGTTTAATTTTTTCATTAGAAGAAAAAGAAAACAAGAGGATGTGTGTGTCCATCATTCAGTGAAGGAACAAAACATTTTGCCACATTTGGTTACAGCAAAAACAATTTTAGAAGAAACTCAGATTTTTCTTTCTTTTCATAGTTAGAACTTCCTGTGAGATGTCTAAAATAAATAAAATGATTTTGATCAAATAATCTGCTTTTTTTGAATTTGAAGGAGCTGATTGGCCATATATTTGGTCCCATTTATAATAAGCAACATCGCCTTGAAAAAAGAAATTATATATGGATACCTTTTGCAATTTGAAAATTAGTGTTATTTCCAGCTTTGGAAAACTAGACATGGGATAATTACAGATGTGCCATTTGTAATTCTGGTCAACTAGTCATTGGAGCAGAAGGCTGTAGGAGGGTTACAGACCATGATCTGCTCAATTTTATCGTAGGAATTAATACTTAAGAAAGGAAAGCCTGAAACTTGCATCAGGTAGCACAAGATTGTATTTAAAAATATTTTAGGATACCCATTTGTAGTCTGGCATATAGTCAGGGAATCAGTTACAGAAAATAAATCCAGATTCTGTTTTTATGCTGTAAATGCCTCTGGGCAACATTAATGTGATCATTGAAGAATATAAGCACTAAGTTGTTTCTTTACTTCAGTTGTTATCTTCACAGAAATCTCAGAAGTGTGACCTCCAACCCCCTCTATGCTTATGTCTCCTGGTCTTCTGGGTGAAATATAGGCAAGCAAAATTAATCAGATGATATAAGCACTAAGTTGTTTCTTAGCTTTAGTTGCCATCACTTGAGAAATTTCAGCTGTCTGACTTCTCATTTATCCTGTGTCTATGTCTCCTGGACTTGCTCGGAGTGGGCCAAAGGTCCAAGACCACACCCTACTCCCTTGTCCTGACATTTTTCTGTGTTTTTGTCCAAATAAACCAGTTACTTACTCTTGGGTGCTTCCTGCACTGGTTGCCCATCCCCCAGTGCAGGGGATTGGGCACCTGGCCTCCTCTGATCTGAGGTTCCAAGAGTAGTGGAGAGGTCACTGTGGGTTTTAAATATTGCATTAAACTTTAATTCAAAGATACCACCAAGAACAAATTGAAGGTAATTTTTTTTGTAAACTAAGCAGTACAAAGTATTGTACTTCTGAAGAACAGGTGTTGACTTTCCTATCCTCTGTTATGTCTATTCTGTCCTACTTATTCTCTGGGTTCCTCAATATAGTAGCAATTCTCATCCTGTTACTTTCTTAATCAAGAAATTGTTGGGAATAAAGATTTGTTAGAACTGTGGGGAAAAATAGAATTGACAAATTTTCTATTAGTTTTCATGGGAGTTCATATAATAAAATTTATATTTCACACATAGATTTTTCTGATGTTTAATTTTTTATGAAAATCTAACTTGCCTAATGTAAGATTCACCCATCATAAGTATAAACTTTCATGATATGTTTTAGTAAATGTGTAGAGTTCTTACATAATCATCACAACCCAGGTTTGAGGCATTTCTGTCTCCTCACAAAAATTCTTTGTCCTTTTTTTTAAGATCTAAGCCTTACTCTCATTCCTTACTTCCAGGAAACCCCTGCTCTGTTTTTGATGTGTGTAAGTTTGACTCTTCTGGACATGTCTTATTAGAGAGTCACACACTGCTATAGTTTAGATCAGCACTGTCCCCCAGAGATCTCATGAACTCATAGGCAATGCATCTGGACGGTGATTGAATTATGGAGGAGGTGTAGCTGAGCTGCTGTTAAGAGGTGTGGTCACGCTGAGGATGTAGGTACCTGGAGGCAGATCTAGAAGCGTGTATCTCCCTCCCTGGATGCCCACTTCTCTCTGTTTCTTCCTGGATGCCTTGATTGAGCAGCTGTCCTCCATGCAGGCCCTTCCACCACGTCACTTCTGCTTGGAGCCAGCCAACCTTGCAAGGACTGAGACTCCTAAAACTGTGAGCAAAATAAACCTCTCTTCTTTTAAATTGTTGGTTTTGGGTGTTGTGTCTAAGTGGCAAAGAAAGTGGTAAGATAAACAGTATCCAGACTTTGGTTTCTGGATTTTTTTCACTTAGCATGTGGTTTTGAGTTTTATTATTGCTATGATGTGTATCAACAGTTTCATTTGTTGCCCAGTGGAGTTCTATTTAGTTTATACATGCATCATTAATGTGTGCATTCAGCAGTGATAGATGTATAGGTCGCTTCTAGTTTTTGGTTACTATATATAATGTCAATATGGATGCACAGTACAGTGTTTGTATGGACATGATTTCCTTTTTTTCTAGGGTAAATTCAAGAAGTAAATTACTGGATTGTACGGTAGGATTATATTTAGCTTTCTTTTCCACGAGGCTGCACCAGTTTTCATTCCTGTCAGTAGTCTATGAGGGTTTCAATTTCTTTACATTCTTAGTAAGCTTTGTAAAAATCTTTTTAATTACAGTCATTCTAGCAGATATAAAGTGTTGCATTGAATTATGCTTTTGTTTTTAATTCCCTAATGATTAATGATAAATGTCTTTTCATGTGATTATTTGCTATCCATGTAGCATCTTTGGGTAATATTTCTCAAGTCTTTTACTAATTTTTAAATAAGATTGTACTTATTGGCTTTCAAATGTTCTTTATAGAATATGGCTATATTCCTGTATTACTATATGATTTTCAGTATTATCTCCAAAAATGCTATTTCTCTTCTCATTCTTTAAGTGATAATGTTGAAGAGCAGAAGTTTTCATCTTGATGTAGTCCACTTCATCATGATGTAGATTATTATTTTTCTCTTTTGTGGATTTTGCTTATTAAATTATGGTTAAGAACTTGTAGGCCAAGGTCATGAAAATATTTTATGTTTTCCCTATAAATTTTATGATTTTCATTCTTACATTTGTCTGTATTTGATTTTGAGCTAATTTTTTCATATTGTTTGAGATAAGATTTTAATCTTTTTGCATATGGATAACCAGTATTGTAAGCATCATTTCCTGAAAAACTATCCTTAACTTGAATTTCTGTGGCATCCTTGTCATTGGTCATAAATATAAAGTTTAATTTTATATTCTTAATTGTTATATTGAACTTTACTAATGTCAGTACCACACTGTCTTGATTACTGTAGTTTTATAGTAAGTTTTTAAATAGATAAACATTAAGCCGTTTCAATTTGTTTTCTTTAAAACATTTTTGGAGTTATTTTTGCCTGTGGTTTTTGGAAAATATGTTAGTTCCATATAAATTTTAGAGCAAGCTTTTCATTTATTGCAAAATCTTGCTGGGATTTCATAGAAATTATGTTGAATCTGAAGATCAATTTTTGTATGTTGTTTGTGTATTCTACTTTTTAACTGTGTATTATTCTAGTAGATTTTCTGGATTTTTAGGATTTCCCTCAAGTAGGATCAGGTCATCAACAAATAAAGACAGATTTACTTCTTTATATCCATTATGGAAGATTTAATTTCTATTTCTTTTTCTACTTCTCTTTCTTTGTCTTTCTTTCTTTCTTTCTTTCTTTCTTTCTTTCTTTCTTTCTTTCTTTCTTTCTTTCTTTCTTTTTGATCTTGCTAAATTGGCTAGTACAGCTTGTGCAATATGAACATAAGAAGCAATAGTAGCTATCCTTCTTTTGTTCCTCATGTTAGGAGAAAAGCAGTAATCTTTCCTTAAACATATTAGCTGTGGTGTTTTTCTTCATGCCATTTATCATAGTGAGGAAGTTCTCTTATTCCTGATTTATTTTTACAAAGTGTGTAGATATTAATGAAAACTGAGCTGGGCCTGGTGGTGCATTCCTATAATCTCTACAGTCTGGAGACTAAAGCAGGAGGATCCTAAGTTTGGTGCCAGTCCAAGCAATTTAACAACTTGGTAAGACTGTCTTGAGAAAAAAAAGAAATAAAAATAAACATATTCATTTTATTGGTGCTACTTTTTGTTTTGAGAACATTTAGGATCCACTTTCCTGACAATTTCAGGTATAAAATTACTATCCTCAGAAATTTTTTAAACCACCTAAATTTTTAAAAAGAATGATTCATTAATATAATTGATTTGTGTTCTGTTCATATTTTACTTTAAGCAATTTTAAAGTTGTTTTGTTTGTATCAAGATCCAGCCAGGTGAGGTAGTTTACACCTGAATCCCAGCTACTTAGGAGACTAAGACAGGTAGATGGCAAACTGGAAGGCAGCCTGGACAGCTCGGTACATGTCAAAGTAAAATTTATGAAGGGCTAGGGGTGGAGAGTGGTTTGCCCAGCATGTCAAGTGTAAATTTATTATTATTAACTATAGCTATCATTATTATTAATAACTTGAATTATCATAGTCAGATCTTGAGAACTTATTCTTCTTATAACATAAATTTTATATAATTTGAACAAAATCTATCCATTGCTTTCACTGCCTACCTCCTGGTGGTCACTTTGTTTAAAATCAGTTTTTATGAGTTCAGTCGATTTCTTTATATTATACATGTAAATGAGATTATGTAGCATTTTTTTTCTGTTTGGATTATTTTTCTTATCATAAAACCTCTATCCTTATCTTTGTTCCAAATGACTGGACTTTCTTCTTTTTTTAAGACTGAAAGTCATTCCATTATCCATACATATCACATTTTCATTATCTATTGATTCCTTGATGGGTACTTAGGTTGTTTCTATAACTTGGTTAGTGTGAACAATGCTTCAGTGACCATGGGAATGTAGTTACCTCTTTCAGTGTTTTTTTTTTTTTTTGAACTGGGAATTGAACTCAGTACCTCACACTTGCCAGGCAGGTGCTGTGCTGCTGAGATATACCCTCTGCCCCTACCTCTTTTATATAATGATTTCAGTTTCTTTGTATGCATATTCAGTTGTAAGATTGCTGGTTTTTACTTTTCATTCTGCTAACACAGTGCATCATGTCAACTGATTTTTCATATGTTTAATCATCTTGTATTCCAAGAATAAATCCTACCTTTTAATGATGCATAATCTTTTCAATATGTTGCTCAATTTGATTTGTTAATATTTTATTCAGGATTTTTGCATCAGTATGCTTAAGAGATGCTGACCTGTAGATCTTTTCTTGTAGTGTTGTCTTGCTTTGGTATCAGTGTAATGTTGGCCTCATGAATTGAGTTTGTCAGCATTCCTGCCTCTTAATTGTTT
>RJWM01028670.1:0-25347 GCA_004363535.1 Dasyprocta punctata
GCCTCAGCTCCCCAGACCTCTCCTTGATTGTACAGTAGTGACTGGGAAGCAGAGTAAGGGGACATCACCAGAGAGGTAGGACCCAGCAGACCCAGAACCATGCCTCAGTGACCCACAGAGACACACAGAAAAGTGTGCTTTACTAATATGTAAGCAGTTCACAAACCAGTCAAGTACATAATCCAATGTATCCTTCACATAATGCAAGAATAATAAACAATGAGACAAGTCAAGAAGCCATTAACAGCTAAGTTTGAAAACCAGAGAACCCAAGTTGTGGGTGAAAAAGAGGTCCTCATCACCCGTGTAGAGGGAAGATCTAATTAGAAAAGCTCACTGAGGATCTAATTGTGAGAGCTGCAGAGGCATATAGAAGGTTAGACTCCAACTAGTGCAGTCTACATAGCCAAGATCAAGATGCTGTCATGAAAAATTTGGCATCCTGAAGACACGGATGGAGATACCTGGAAGAATGCCCCTCAGTGAGACAGATGAAAAGCAACCAGACTCTTTCACTTTTCCTGGGGTGGCTGCAGGGGGCTGTGGTTCAGCCAATATCTGTCACACCTTCCTCCTTGCTTTCCTTCACTGCCCCTTGGTCCCCTGAGGATGAGCTGGGATGACTGCCTCAGTGTCCTCTAGCCATGCCTACAGTTACATCTAATCTCCAAGCTATTCAGATTAGAGCTATGCCTCTGCTGATAGCCACAGTGTTCCTCTTTTGCTCTTGTGGTTCCACATGGTGCTGCTGCTGCCTCTCTTAAGAAGTGGCTGGGAAACCACAAAAAGCAGGACTTATATTAAGGCGAGATTCTGCCCACTATTACCAATCCCTGAAATCTCCAAGCCCCAGTAAACTGTAATTAACATGGATAACCCTTCTGGAGATTCCCAGAAAGCTGTGACAGTCTTGATTTCATTCTCTTTATTTTTGTAAAACAGCAATGTCTCCAAATGGCCCCCAAACTGGAACCATGTCAGTGCAGGCTCTCCTGGACGTCTGTGTTCATTCTGGGTGGTATTGATCCTGACCACAGCAGGCTTGAATCTGAATCAAGCAGTAGAATTGAATATAGAGCAATCAGTAGGGTTGTTCAGAAGGCTTGATTTTAGACCAATTTGGATCAATCAGAGTTTCCAGTCCAGACCAATCAACAGGCTTGAATTTAGATGAATCACAGGCCTGCTCTTACTTAGTAGCACTTCTGGCATATTCCTCAGGTTAGTCTAGGAGGGCTTCCTCTGCTGCCCTGACCCTTTGTGCTTCAGTGCAGTCCCTGTTTAAATAAAGCCTCACTCCAGTGGTGTTGTAAATCTACTTGCAATTTATTTTTCCAGTAGTGTGGGCTTGGAAGTTCCTATAAATCTACCCAGAATTTTCATCCTAGTTAGTGTGGATAGAGCAGTCACTGAAAACAGTCAGCCATGCAATTATTTACATATAGGATAAGCCCAATACTGCATATTTTTGGTTAATTTTTACAAGATAACATAACAGAAAATGCAAAATATGACAATTTTATCAAATTTATTGAATACAAGAATTGACTGGTTGAAACACCTGCCTGAGTAATGCTGTTGATGGTCCATATACAAAGGTGTTGCCCAAGTGATGCTCAGGGTAAACCATTAAGTGGTTAAAAAAGAGCTATAGGAAAAGGAAAAATATATGAATATGTAATGTATATATACAAGATAGCTAAGTAATTGTACTATTATTTCTAATAGTTCAAGAAAAGGAACAGTTGGTGCTCATATTGTTTGATCAATTTTGCATGCCTATATCTGGTAATCTGAGCAACTCTTTTGAAGATAACAATATGCAATGTAACGACCACTGTTAAATTCCTATCATGTTGTCTTGAAATCCTATGTCACTATTGTTTTGAGGTTTCTTTGTTTACTTTTTATTTTTTCTGTTTTTTTCCCTTTAAGATGAAAAAATTATTTGATAAACAGAGAAAAAAAAAGCTATAAACAGGGTTGCTATCCCTGAAGAATGCTAAAGAACAGTGACTGATAAAGATCAGTGACAGAGATCAGCAACAGGTAGTGTTAACCAATGGAGCCCATCACTAACTGCTGCAGACTAGTGTCATCAGGCAACAGAAACTTAGATCTGACCCAGCAATTGGCAACCTGGGGCCAAGACCTGTGAAACTAAGAGCTCAGAGGCATTGGTACTCAATTCTCAGAGTCACTAGCATAGTTGCACTTTGCCAGTGTGTGATTTCTGTTTGAACTGAGCAAAAGGATCTTCTATTGATTGGAGTCATGAGAATGTGGATTATGCAGCTCCTCTGGACCCTGCAGAAGTTGCAACCTATCCCTAATGAGATCTAGCATATGCATTATGATTACGCCTTCCTACAAGGCAACATGAATCCCCATCACATACTTTACATGTGCCTTACCTGACACCAGGTTAATAAAGAATTACATCCTTTCATGCCTCAACCGGTGACACATAGATGCTGGTACAGTAGGAAAGATTATCCAACTAAAGAATTATGAGAACAAACTGGCATGTATGATTAAGAGACACAGAAGTCTTCTAAGATTGTATACTAATTCTTTGACTTAGGGATACTTTCTCTGAGAAGAGATTTAACACTCTTGCAAAGGCTGAAAGGGACGGGTTAAATTTGCTTCTTTGTAGCTCTTGGAATCCAGAATAAACAATGTTCAACAATCAATAAAATTTAAAGACCTATATTTCTCAAGAAGATCATATGAGAAAGAATTACAAACAGTGAGAGAAGAAAATACCAAAGTTGAGGCTAGAAAACCTTCTGAAGGGTGTGCTACCTGACAGCCCTCCAGTTACACTGTTTACCAACACCATAAGGAATGAATCTGCAAAGAAGTGTCTGCTTCAGTGGGAAGTTTAATGTGACTCTCCTGCAAGCCAGGCATGAGGGTAAGAGGGGCATTCACACAAACAAGTCCTCTGTTGAGAGGAAGAGCACCGATACAACAGAGGTCAAATGCAAGTGCTTAATTCCAAGAAGCCATGAGTCTTTAGTTATAATGTGGGCAAAGCATGAGGAGAACCTGGAAGGGCTTGAGCTGAAGAAAATTATGCACATGGATAGTACAGTGATAAAACAGAGCAAATAAGAGGGAAATCGCTGGGTAACATCAATCATATAAAAAGAAATCAAGCATATGGAATCAGGAGACTGAAGATGGCTACACCAAGAATAAATCACTATCTCTTCCTTCATTCTAAGGTCCAATACAATTTTTAAACCAGAGACCACTACTGAAGTGATGCTTCACTCAGAGTGGGGCCTGTTGCAATCATCCCAGTACTTCCATGAGGACAGATTGCCACTTACATGGGGGATAGTACAGTTGAGAAAGGGGCATAACTAGACATTTTAAAAACTGATGGATATGGAGTCTATGTTGATCTGATAATTGAATAGACAACGCCTTATCACAGACTTACTGTCAAAGTGGACAGGTATGGGGGCCAAATATTAAGGGGATCCTCATTAAAATTTTACTACCAGTGGGCCCACCTGTTCCAGACATATTGGATGGTCAACTTTCCTGCCACAAAGTATGTAACTGGAGGATAGAATAACTCCCACACTGAATCTTGGTCCATAGAATAAGAACTAAGATACTGTTGGAAGGCAGATGGAAGCTTCTGAAATCACCACCTCCCTTGCCATTCCTCTCATACACTAAATCAAGATCAATGTCATATCCCTGGGGAAATTAGTTTCATCATTAAAGACATAAAATACTTAAGGATGTTGACCTGATCATATCTACTTAAGTCTGGTTCCTGTGGAAATCAGTGGAACCCTGGAGGACAGTTACAGACTCTACTGCAGGTGGAGCCAGATAGCATCCCTGGTCATTTCTGCTGCATTACTGGAGTAAATTATAAAACCTTGGGTGGATACATGAGGCTGCTCTGCTTCATTCCAAATAGAAAGAAGGATCAGAAAGAGTTTGTATTAATAGGAGAAGACAAAATATTTCATACTGTATTTTGCCTCATGGCTATGTTAAAACTCACCCTCTGCTATTACACAGTACTCAAAGTCCTGGACCACATGGACACCTATGGATCAACACACACTTCATCCCATTGATGACATCTGTTGATTGAATAGGACTTGTAAGTGGTGACTGGTGCACTGAAAATTTTGTAAGACACATGTGCTCTACCATATTGGAGAAAAATTCTATAAGAGCAAAATTTACTAATGTTTTTAGGGGTCTAGAGATCAGGATCATACTGGAGCACCCCTTTCAGGGTAAGAGACTGCTGAGTCTCACATTCCAAGGCACAAAAAAGAGCACCTCGCTGTTTGTTAGTCCACTTTATGTTTATGAGGCAACACCTGAACTGTATTTACCTGGTGTCACAGGGGGCTGTCAGCCTTGAGTCAGTCCGGGAGTGGGACGGGAGCTGCAGGAGACCCAGGCTGGGTACAGTGTCTCTGCTATTTGGGCCACATCTCCTATGTAGGAGGCCCAGGCAGGTGTTGGAAGTGCCTATGGAAAGGAATGATGCAGAGTGAAATGATGAACGTGAAGCCATGTGCTGGAAACCTGAAGCAAGGCCAGGCCACCTGCAGCAGAGACACACTGAGAAACAGAGGCCTTTACTGAGCGCTGAGAGAGAGGAGGCTTGTGAGCCAGTGTACCAAGTTACCCTGCACCTGGAGCCACCCATTTTAGTTTGGATCAGCTGGGCAGGCCAAGTCATTATTGGGACTGGCTTCACTTCTCTTTAGAGCATTTCCTTAATAAAACTTTTGCATGTTTAATCTCATTATGGTATCTGCTTCTTAGGGCATGAGCATGAACACTTATTCATTTCTTTGCTCAAATGTTCAATGAGAAAATGACTAGCATACAACTCTCCAGAACATACACTCCAGGAGGAGAGAAATTCGTCTCTATTTGTTTGCCTGGTCCTGGAATAGTATGTTGCACGCATTAATGTCTAACAGACAGCTAGTACCATGTGGAGCAATGTGTTAACATGTCTCAGATACATTTTGTGATTGAGCAGGTCACTGGAGTTTGTAGAATAAGGACTGAGAAGTACAAGGGATGAAATAGAGCTGAACAACTCATGCCCTACCTGAAAGCATCGAAGTTTTAATGCTTTAACAACTCTTTGTTGACCAATTAAAACAAGGCTTAGCAGTTAAATCTAGTTAATGGATTGCTGGTCTGTACACTCTGAATAATAAAGGTAAAAAGTTATTCCCTGTGGTAATAAACTCCAAAATGAGATTTCCACAATGAATAAAAAAGGTCAGTTGTAACACATAGGACACAGTTAACTAGCACATACAGAAAATCTTATAGCTATGGTGTGACAAAAGGCACCATGTACAGCTTTTGCCTCAAGGAGTTAGATATGAAAACAAAACATGCCTAAAAGATAGTGAGAGAATAATTGCAATGTTTTACACAGTCAAATGCAAGGCAAAGGAAAAAAAGTCAAAATTCATGTGCTCGGGGTATCTAAGACATGTGCTAATTAGGAAATTGTACTCATGAAGACTTGGAAAATAGAAATCAGTGCTGCGTGGATTCACAGAAATTTGAAACTAAGTGCTGAAGAGGTAAATTGCCAAGTTTTTAAAATCACGTTAATTATTCTCCATTAAGCTTGGGAGGGCATTCTTTGAAAATGAGAATTTTAGAAGTACATCAAGAATTTAAGAGAATTATTTTAGTACTTCGGTTTCTGGAAATGCTTCAGTATCACCATCAAAATCTGAGTACCTGATGCTCAGTGCTTTTTTTGTAGGATAAGTCAATTTGGTTGATAAACCAGTCTTAAGCTGTAAGCTTTCTTAAAAATGCTTCTATTTGTCTTGTAAAAGATTTGCAGAAGAGGTAATGCGATTTGGGCCAGACTTTCTTCTGAAGGTCAGGAATGGCTTGTTCTCATTGTTCACTTGCTAACAATTGTTCACCCACTGTTCTTTGTAAAAGCAAAACAAACAAACAACCATCCCAATAAAGACAAAATAAAATATCAAACCAAAACAAAAACCTTGTCAAAATGAGTAAAAAAATCAGACGAATTTTTAAAAATTCTACAAAGAAATTCACAAAATGCTAGTGTTGGAGTATTTCTAAGTAAATTGAGAGACTATTTTTTAACATGGATTACAAACTCAGGCAGAGGAAAGACTTGAGAAGATGTCTGTAAGGTATTTCATTCAAATATGAGAAAAGGCAAAAATGTCAGTTAATGTGACTATCAAGGAAGGAAAAACAGCTAAAAGTTTGTAGATGCAGAACAGCAATACATGAAGATCTTTGTTTTCACAAATAGTTCCAAATAAGTCATGAAAAATGAAATATTCTTTTGTACTGTAAAATGTATGACAAACGCTGATTAATTTTACCCTGGGAGCATGTCAGTTTGGAAAGGGGATTATAAATGCACATGCCACCAGGCGCTCTCCCTACCAACAGGAGAGGAGAGTGTATCCATTTAAATCATTTAAACGTGGCGTTATCACCAGCACACTTAGAATGAGAGCAACACTGGATGAAAATTGGAATAACATTGGCCTTCTGGAGGGTTAGAGAGGCTGTCCCTGCAGCAGGTTGGCAATTTGTCACATCAGGACCTTCATGAACTATCAACCTCATTACCATGGTTCACTGCACACTTGGCCCTTGGGAGTCTAATCCTAATAGCATGTAGACGGTGAGGACGCTGCACTCTCAAATACTTCATTATCAATACGCTTCAAAATATATCTCATTCATATTTGAGTAAAAGAAGCAATATGTTAGAAAAGGATAAACACACACACACATGCATATATACACACAAAGGAAACTAAAATCAATTGAATTATGGGGAAAAGCAGGAGAGGGATCTTGGCAGTAATAGCACCACAAAAGCAAGTCTTCTTGAAGAGAGCGAGGTTGAATAATTTTGTGTGACAGCTACCATTTGTTTATTCTGTTGTGAGGCCATATATCACCCAGTAACAGCTATAAGTGTACATTAAGTAGGGCTACTAAATGAAAGAGGTCTCAGGGATATTTTTAAATCACTGCAAAGACACATAAAGCTAGGGTGTTTGAAGGACATATATTTAACTGCCACTTTCAACACAGTAACACAGAACATGTTGAGAATCTTTTCAACAACTTTAGCCAGAAAAGGAAACTACTTTATTTGTAGAACTCTAATTCATGTAAAATATATGGAAATGTATTGTTGTATTATTAGTTGATACTGTATTTTCTCCAATATGTATGTATGTATCCCTCAAATCAAACATTTAATAGCTCTGTCTATAGAGGGCTAGAAAACATCTATTAGAAACAATCTAGTCACTGAAGATTCTCTCCTCATCCAGCAGCAATAGATTTTGCTTCAAACTTTGAAAAAATAAATATGGATTGTGGGTATGGGTGAGAGTTGCAATTATAATATTGGATTTTCTTTGTGTCCCCTTACCCCCAAAATAAGGAAACTGAGTACATATGCCATTGAGGTACATCCTCATTCCTTTTTAATAATTACTTTGAAACACAGTCTTGCCAAGTTATCTGGGTTGTGTCAAAGTTGCAATCAACCTGTCTCAGCTTCCTGAGTAGCTGAGATTAAAGATGTGTAACACCAAAGCCAGCTCTTTTGTGTTTTATATTTATTGGGAATAGAAAAATATGCAAGTAACAACATTTACTTGTCAAAAAGGTTAACACACAATGATATGTTTGAACTATCTTACAGACTCTAGATTGTAAGCTTCCAAATGGCAGTCATTAACTTCACTGGTTATTTAACCTTAAATTAAGATAATTACATGAAATTTAAATTAAGTTCTTCAGTTACACGGCAAGATTTCAATGTATTAGATCGACGGCTATCATATTAGATAACACAGGTATGCCACATTTCTAAAAAGAATAAAATTTTGTTGGGTAGGAGTGCTCCAGTGAAACTTCTCTTTGCATTCACTAAAGCCTTAAACAATACTACTGAAAAGCAATTTGAAGTGGATTAAAATATGAAGAAAATCTGAATTTTCATAAACTTACATGTTTTTCCCCTGGCATCAGTCACTCACTGTATTTTTGACACTAACATCTAAAAATATTTTGCATTTAGCGCATATTTAAATTACTCTTGGTGAACATTTGTAAAATCACTGAAATATGGTCTCAGATTTGATCATGCAAACGTCCTTTTTCACATGAAAATGTGAATTGAGGCAGCTAAAATTTTTTGGTGAAGCAGGGAACCTTTTGTTGCAGTTGCAATTACAAATAATTTTGTTACCAGTCATCATACATATATTTAAATGAGACGGGGTAGAATTTCCGGCTATAAAGTGCCAGCTGTGAAAGGCATTAAATTTGTGATAATTTAAGGTATGTGCAAAATTTCTGAAAATGGTTAAAGACTGAGCCATCCTAAATTTAGGAAGTCAATTAAAATGTGTTTTAACATAAAGCTTTATAAAACATCCTTGTTTCTAAGGTGATTTCTGTGGAAGAATAGACTAGTGAGATGAAGACTGAATGAAGCCCCCACACTAGGATAGAAAGCTAATCTTTTCAGATATTCTTACAGATTTCTGTAACTTTTCTTTCCACAGGCTTTTTGTGCTGTGGAGTGTGTGTGTGCATGAATGCATACATGTGCATTTTAAGATAAGGCAAACCCATATTTCAGTCACAAAAGAAATGAAAGGTTTGAAACAGTGTGAAAAGCGGTTCAGCATAGCTGGAGGCTACCTGAAATCTTAGGAGGATTTGGATAAAAATATTTCTAGCTCAGTTTGACAAAATTCTGAAGATGGAAATTGCATCAGAACTTTTGAACCCAAGGCTTTTTTCCCTCTGACTGACCACTTTGGGATGGCAAAGGTTAAAGAAAAAAAATATTTTGCCCATCTAAAGAAGCTTATTTCTGTACATCTCGTATTTTTCTTGGCCTTGATTATTGTTGCTTATGATTTGTTAGTATTGGCTTTCCTTAAAATGTTTTAGGCTGAAGTATTCTAATTACCCTCTTTTAACCTCTCTGCTTAAATATATTTAGAAGGCCTATCACATGTGGGGTACTCTTTGCTAGTTTTTCATCTTCTCTATTGTTCCTCATTATTTACAAGGTAAAAAATGAAAGTGTTTAGATTAGCACTGATGATTTTTCCCAATTTTTGTCGAACTTTGTGTTTTTCTTTTTTCTTTTTTTTTTTTTTTTTTTTTTTGACAGAGTCTCACTGTAGTTCAGGCTAGCCTTGAACTCACTGTGTAGCCCAAGCTGGCCTTGAACTTGTGATTATCCTCCTGCCTCAGCCACCCAAGTACCGGGATTATAGGCACGCGCTGCCCTGCCTGGCATGTCGAACTTTGTGATTCGCTGCCATAAACCTTATGCTTCATTTAGATTAATCTAATCAGTGCTTCTTCTAAATCCCAAGCCCTTCACATCAAGATCTCAGTAGAGAGCTTCTGTCTGGAATGTTCTGTACTCTAATACTACATCATCCTTAAAAACTCTGTAAAACATAGTTCATATATTATCACCTAATTTACATTGCTTTCTAAGTTCTCAGAGGAATGGGTAACATAATGTTTAAGAAGATTCTAGGTCAGATTGTTTACACTTTAAACCCAGCTGGACTGAAGATTAACTGTGTGAACCTAAACAAGTTCTCAACCTCTTGAGGCTTCAGAATCATCATGGAAGTGCAAACCTTACTTCAAAAGACAATTGTGGATATTTAGTAATAAAATATGCACAAACCCCATGACAGCTCTCATTGCCAAACAACTGTAATGAAATGACTTGAAAGCAACAATTTCTTGGCATTAATGAGTTCATGTGTCTCCTCACAGCACCTAGTGTGATATTTGGCACTCTGTAGCTACTGGTAGTAGACTCTTACTCAGTGAATATATTTCAATATATTGTTATAGGCAGCTGAGTTAGTCAAAAACATTATAGGCAGTCAGACAGGGCTGGCCTCTCTAAGGAGCCAGTGCAGAAGATCAGATACCTTGCAACCCTGGAGGAGACGGACACCTCCTACTGTGGTCCAGATCTCAGGACAAAAGGCAAAACAAATCCAACAACACCCTAAGTATAAACACCAGAGACTGATATTCTAAATAGGTGTGAATGACTTTCAGGAAGCCAGGAGTCACCCAGGAGAAGTCACTGTTTTGTTTTTTTGTGGCACCAGGGATCAAACTCACAACCTCACACCTGCCAGGCAGTTGCTTAAGCCACTGAGCCAAACTCCTGGCTCTAGTGTTTTGAGACAGGATTGCACTATGTAGCTCAGGCTGGCCTTGAGCTCACTTTGCAGCCCAAGCCGGCCTCAAACTCAAAACGCTCCTCCTACCTCAGCCTCCCTCTCCCAAGTGCTGGGATTAAAGGCATGCCCAACCATGTCCAGCTGGAGTCACTGTTCTTTAGGCATGCCCACTTGCTATGTGACTTGCTTCCCCATTTGCTCCTGATTTAATCAATTTTACCTGAGCAGTTAAGCTTATTGGTTGACCATAGTTCTGTCCTACCTTGTGCCCACCTTGCCAGTTCTCATGTTTTCCCCCATCTTGGACCTGTATCATCTCATGGTTTTACTCTATAAAAGTCCCTATAAAACAAAGAGTTTTGGCAGACTGCTCGGGACTCCTGTACCTCTCAGACAGAAGCTTTCTTTCTCTCAGTAAATATATTCTGCTCTTAACCTCTGTTGTTCCTAAAATTCATACTTCAATTTTAGAGAACACGAACTTGTACTGGATATATAGTAGGTTGAGAGTTTCATTCCCCTATATCAGTATGTATTTCAAAGCCTTTTATATTTTGGAACTCTTAAACAATTACTGTAGGTTCATGCCGAATATGGGCGTTCTTGTCCATGTACCAGAAAAACAGCCTGACAAATAATTTAAGAATTATAGGAATAATAAAAGTAAACATAGTAAAAAGATTTCAAGTATCATTCTCCACTCAGTGAGGAAGAGTTGTAATGTTTGTAGATATTCAGGCTAATTGGTTACTTACTAATCCAATTATTTAAATACACATGGATCAAAAATTGCATATTTTTTCATTAATGTTTTGTAAGATAGTGTAACAAATATAAAAACAACAATTTTACCAAATGTATTCAATGCAAAAATTGACTGGTAGAAATGACAGCTGCCTGAGTGACAGTCAGGATAGTCAGTATATAAACAAACACATTGCCTGAGTGACACTTGAGGTGTACTATTAAGTGGTTAAATACAGTTGGAAGCAGAAATAGGTGTATTGTTTAGTTAAAGAAGATAGAATTCTGATTATTCACAAACAATATGATTTTCTTCTTGGACTGTTGGGGAATAATGACGATTATCAAAAGGGATCATTAAAGTGACTAGATGTAAGATAAATATCTCTATCAGAATAGTATACCTGTGTTATAGTAATTACAACTGAAAACAATGGAAGAGAAAAATAATAAATAGTGCATCTATTATTCATCAAAAGTTACTTCAATGTACTGATGGTATAGTTCTTTTTATTTTCTGTATTTACTACATTTATATATTTTTATTAAACAAGTACATATACTATTTAATATAAAATATTTTAGATTAAAATGTAATGTTCTAAAACTAAAATATTAAAAATGAAAGAATCAGTGTTGGTTATTCAGTATGAGAGTAACAGTTAATTTTTATCACTTCTGCATTTTTCCTATTCTAAAATGTGCGATTCTACAACAAGTTTAGGGTTATTTGGTATATGAGGTTAGTCAATTTTGTTTAAATCAGATAAAACTTGATTTTAAATAATGTATCTCTGCTTACATTACTAAATGCATTTTAAAACTAGGATCTGTTTCTCACATACATTCATTTTCTACATTTGTAGCAGGTATCTCTAAGAAAGGACCCCCCCACATACACACACATGCATGCCATATGAGTTTTTCTGTGTGAGTTGTTTATCCCTCATGTTCAGTTCCACATTATACTGTGTGTTCTTTCTGTGACTAGGTTTCTAGAAAGTGTCTGTTATGGTTTATATACTGTGTCAACTTGAGAAGTCTAGAAGCTTAATTAAGTAACTCAGCAGCTCTACATCCTGGAGTGTAGAGCACAAGCAGTTACCTGTTCACTGTGTCAATTTGAGAAAGTCAGAAGTTTAACTGAGAGACTCAGCAGGGAGTCAGGGTTCGGTTCTTACTTTTTAAATATCTTCATCTTGTGCAAAGGAAGGCAAGGAGTTTTGTGAATGTACACCCAACCTGGGGTGGGGGTTGGGGGGAGTCCTGTGTACAATATAAGGGAGGAAAAGAGGCTTGGTCTTCCTCCTTTTGCTCTGGCTGCTTTTGCTCAGCTGCTGCCTTGGAGTGTTGTCCCAGTGCCATGCCACCCTGCCTTGGAGTCAACTGATTATGGACTGAAACCTCCACAAACTGTAAGACAAATAAACCTTTCCTTCCTTCATTTTGGGTGTCAGATGTTTTGTCTCAGCAAGGAGGGAAAAGTAACCAAGATAGTCTTTCCTGAACTCCTTTCTCTAATGACATTAAATTCCCAAAGTGGGGAAAAAATGGGTTGTAGATCGAGGACAGTAAGAAGAGAAAAGGAACTTTCTCATATTCTGGCTTACATCTGGTGCTTTCTTGCTGCTGAGAACAACGGTAATTCTTGGCATATGTGGATGTGACAACTCAGACATAGAAACACTAGTCAACTGAACCCATTTGGGTCACTTAAGCACCAGTTGTATTACTCAACAGCTATTAAATTTATGCTTCAGAAAAATTATAAGCTACTTTAGTCTACAGCCTTTTAAAATCAATTGGATAATCAAAATAAATATTTTGTAATGACGATCTATTGTACTGCAAGAAAAACTGAAATTACCAGTGCTATTTCCCTTCCATTTTTATGAAACTAATAAGAGGATAGGTAGTTTTTATAGACTCGTATATTGTTAAATCAAAGTAACTCAACTAATAACCTGAAATATGTAACTAGAAATTTTCTTCTTCCAAAGTTTGAACCTCATCTGAAAAATAGGAAATATCAATCATGTACAATTATTTAATTGCTACTAAATAAAGAAAAAGTATGTGAATCTCCAGAGACTTTTGGTTATATGTCATCAACTTTGCTTTTTGAGAAGTGATTTTCCTCTTTTTTGTACTATGTATTTTGCCTAAGACTAGTGCTATGGTTTGTGTTAGGATGCCCCCCAATCCTCACATAATCATGGAGGTAGCTGAGTCTGGTGTTTGTGATTGGTTTGTTGTCTGGCACTGAGACTGGTGTTGTGAGTGCTGCACCTGCCCAGGGGTGGAGCCAGCATACAGTGTAAGGGCAGGAAGAAGGCGTGTCTTCCCTCCTTATGCTCTTTCACATTTATTGTTTTGTGGCTACCATGAAAGGCTACCCTTTAGCCATGCCAACCTGCCTTGGAGCCAGCAGAGTATAGACTGAAATCTCCAAAAACTGTAAGAGATAAAACTTTCCTTCCTTCATTTTGGGCATCACAATCAGAGAAAAGTAACCAAGACATCTAGAGACCTCATTAACTTTTTCCTCATTCATCTCATTTGCCTCCGAATTTACCTCAAATCTTTATGCCTAGCAACCACTTATGTATCCTATATTGATGGAATTATTGATAATATAATACTGATTAAAAATATTTCAACTGACTTTATATGCTTTTTTCCCTTTATTATATACAAAAGATGGAATTATTGCTTCACTCATGAAATGACTTTTATTAAAATCAAACTGACTTAGATATTTATGCCTTCAATGAGGTAGATAATAACGATTTATATAACTCAAAGCATCAATAACTTTTCCAAATATTTGTATTTTTACCTGGAGATATACTTTATATTTGTATTGAAATATCAGTCAATCTATTTTTTCTTAAACTTTCCAAAGTGAAAAAAAAAAAAAAAAAGGTGAAAAACAATTTAGAAGAAACAGGAAAGTTTTCCCAGTGCTGGTCAATGTACTTCGTCTTTCCATTCCATAATTCACACGGAGAAATGGTATTATATTCTCAATCTGGAGACCAAAGTTAACTTCTCCATTGATCCTACGTCTACTTGAGGATTAGGGGATTTACTGCTAAGCAAAGCAAACCGGGTTGGGGGTAGGGGGGAGGAATGAAGTAGCAGTTCCTTCAACTTTCATTCTCTTCCTGCTTTGTAGGATAGGGACTCTTACTTAGGTCCATACTAATATGAATCTTCAACAAAAAGCAAAAATTTCTTACTGTCTTTAAGAGTTTGAGACTTTCCTTGGAATTCATAATTGAAAATGGATCATCTATTTATATACAATTGAGAAATAACTGTAGTTCCAGTCTTGTTTCTTTCACTTCAGAGTGATCAAAGCCAATTGAGCTACATATATAATGAGGAAGATCAGTTTTGATAGAGATATATAGTCTGGTCCCCACCACACTGAAATACTGTAGCATAATATTTGCAGGTCTCCAGTATTAGTTTTAATCAGTTTTTCAAGCATATGAATGTTTCCAAATGAATAGTCTATTGTTCAGCTACACAAAAGGGGCCCATTCCCTTTGACACCAGGGGATCAGGCAGTGCCTCAGGTGGGAGAGTTCATTACCTGGAGCTTGGCATGAGTAATGATGAATGCCATTAGTCATCAAGAGATTTTCCAAAGCTTTCAAAATTCCAGTCACAATATTGGACTCAATGACCTCCTGTGACAGCGAACCCCACAGGCTAACTGCATACCATGTAATGAAAGATCTTTTTCATTTTTCTATATTAATATAGCATTAATTTCACATGTGTCAGAGGACAATATACATAAAACAAACGAACAGAACAATCCAGTGATTTTCTGGATATGCAGTCTTAGTGGAATAGGAAACATCATTGTTACCCGAAATATCTTTTCATAAAAAGATTATTTTATTACTGTGAATGAGGGAGCAGATTTCTCTAGCTTTCAAAACAAGTCTGACATCAATGTTATCTGTGTGGTACAATAAGACTCATATTAGAGTTTACGTACTGTTACAACAAGTACAAAAACCACCACAGTCAAATTATGAACTACATTTTGCAACTATGACATGATGGTGTTTCTGACCCCTTAAATTCATATGTTCAGGTTTGTGTGCTTGCCCCTGACCAAATCAAGGAAGGTCATTTATTTTGGTAAAAGGAGAACAAAATTTATTTAAAGCTAGCTCTGAGGAGAGGCCCATTTGCCTCAAATCACTGTGTCACAGAGCCGGGTTTGGTGGGGTCTCCTCTGCTAGCAAGAAACAGCTTGGGGAGGGAGTGCAGTGAGGCAAGAGACCCGGTAGGGCTTGTGTTCTCCCTTCCTCGACTGGGCCTCTCTTGCATCCTGTGGAAGAGAAACTAGACTTTGAACTCTTGGTGCCAGCACTTGCGATTCCTGACCGTTCACCTGGGTTGAGGAGAGGTGGAGGTGGTCATTTACATCTGAGGATGTCTGGAGAAGCCACTTGTCTCTAAAGGGGAAACATCTAATTTTTAGGGTTCCATTCTGTGGTGCTGGTTGCACTAATGTGGGCTGCACTGAGGAAACACTCTCCCACCTCGCTTTACTTCAGAGTCTACTTCCTGGTTGCACTGAGCTTGGCCCTGCAAAGCTTTAGCTAACAGAATAATTAGCTGAGGTGATGCAGGCTGAGTCCTCCAATGTGCAGGTGCCACGTGGCTTGGTTTTCATTCCATGACCTGCCGGGAGGAGAGCAGGCTCTGGGGGAGCCAGGGACTCTGCACCTCATCTTGGAACACAGCATGGGTGCCTCCTGGAGCTGCACTGCAGCCTGGAGCCCAGCGCTAAGTCTTAGCCTGAATCAGAGCAACCGGCCGGTCCTCCCCCTGCCCAACTGATACAGGGGAAAAAACTCCCAGCCCACTTAGATGCTCAGTATGAGTTCGTGTTCTTTAAAATTGAAGAGTTAATTTTACAAATAATGGCGATTAAGAGCAGAATATATTCATGGAGAGAAAGGAAGCTTCTGAGAGACAGACAGAAGGGGTCCTGAGCAGGCAGCCAAAGACTGTCTTTTCTAGGGATTTTATAGAGCAAAGCCACAAAGTGAGGTGGGCGCAAGGTGGGGAAAAATGGGAAATTGCAAGGTGGGCTTGAGGTGGGACAGAATTATGGTCAACAAGACTAAGAGTGTAATTGCTTAGGTAAAATTGATTAAATTGGGGACAAATGGGGAAGTAAGTCACGTAGCAAGCAAGCAGATATCCATATAGAGCAGGGGGTCCACCTGTAGGGGCTTGGGTTAGTGGTTCCTTCTGGCTTCCTCAGTGTGATAGGGACTTATTCAGAATATCAATCCCTGATGTTTATCCTTAGGAAGTATGTGGGTGCATTTATTTTGTCTTTTGTCTTGAGGTCAGGCCCACAGCAGAGGTGTCTGCCTTCCCCATAGTTACAAGGCACCGGGTCTTCTGCACTGGCTCTTTAGAGGGCCCAGCCCTGTCTGACTGCCCACAACATTTCTATCTAACTCAGCTGCCTGTAACACAACTGACAGTGAAATACTGAGACTGGACGAACACTGCACTGCAGGGTACTGGTTGGACAGCATCAGTAAGACACCTGATATATAAACCAAGGAGACTGGATTGTCTCAGGTTTATCAGTAATTCGGAAGTTGTTCTAAGTTTACTTACCAGCTCTGACTGGCAAGGGATTTCCAGTTTTAGCTGCTTGCATTAGGATGAATTTCAATCATGTTTTCTGGAAACAACAACTTTGGAAATGATGTTCATGCATGAACTGTACTTTGAAAGATTTGCAATTTTTTTTGTTTTTTTAATTTACAAAAATTCTACATAAAAATCAATAGAACAGGCAAGCAGGTTAAGCAAGGTCATGGCAAAAGGTCACAAAGCCATATACAGAAATCTAGTGTTGGCCTATATACAAGTCATGAACAATTCAAAAGTGAAATTGTAAAGGCACAAGTTACAACATCACAAAACAGCTTAAACTAACATTACTGTAAAAATCTACCAAAATACATTCACTATCTGTATCCTAAAAACTATAGAAACTGATCAAAAGTACTCAAATACAACCTAAATAAGTGGAGAGACACTATGTATGTGAATCAGACAAATATCAAAACATTTATTCTCCCTAAACTTATCTATAGATTCACTTCAATCTCTATCAAAATCTCAGCAGAGTCCTTTTTTATTTTTTAGTGAAGGTTGGCCTTGAAATTACTTCTGAACAGGCCATGTGGATGACAAAGGAGGCCACTGTGCTTTTTTTAAAAACTATCTTAGCTATTTTTCATATACATATACATAAACATATACATAGCTTTTCTTTCAGTTTGTCACATAAGTGAAACAATATGATGCTTACACATGCGTGACTTATTTATTTCACTGATAAGTATGTTCTCAAGATGCATCCATTTATGTATAAAAGTGTTCAGTTTACCATTCTTTATAGGTAAGTAGTATTCCATTATATAGACATACCACATCTTTTTTGTCCATTCCTCAGTCAATGGGCATTTAGGTTATTTTCAAGATCTGACTATTATGAACTGCACGGATATAAACATAGGTGTACCTATATCCATGTGGTATGATGTTTTTAATTCTTTTGGGAAGATACCCAGAAGGGGAATATCTGGGTCAAATGGGACCTCCAACCCTAGTTTTTTGAGGAATCTCCACACTGACTTCCACAGTGGTTGCACCAGCCTGCATTCCCACCAACAGTGTAGAAGGGTTCCTGTTTCCCCACAGCCCCTCCAGTACTTGTTATTGGTTGATTTCTTAATACTAGCCATTCTTTCTCAGGTGAGGTGGAATCTCAGCGTTGTTTTCATTTGCATCTCTTAAATGACCAGTGCTGTTGAACATTTTTTCATGTATTTATTTGCTGCTTGTACTTCTTCATCTGAAAAGTGTATGTTCATCTCAGATGCCCATTTTTGGATTGGGTCTTTAAATCTTGGAGGACTGATATTTTTGAGTTCTTTGTATGTTCTCAATAGTAATCCTTTATCTGAGGGACAGCTGGCAAACATTTTCTCCCACATTGTGGGTTATTTCTTCACACTCTTGGTGTGTTCTCTTGCTGTGCAAAAGTTCTTCAGTAGGATGAGATCCCATTTGTTGATTCTTTGTGATAGTTCCTGTGCAATGTGGGTTTTATTCATAGTCTTTGCCTACACCAATGTCTTCAAGAGTTTTACTTACTCTATCTTCCAGCAAATTTAATGTTTCTGTTTTAATATTGAGATCTTTAATCCATTTGAATTTTAGCTTAGTACATGGTGACACGGTGAAAGATATGGGTCCAATTTTAATCTTCGACATGTGGAAAGCCAGTTTTTCCAACACCATTTAATAAAGAGGCTATCTTTCTTCCAGTAACGGTGTTTGGCACCTTTGTCAAAGATAATGTAGCTTAGTGTGTCTGCAGTTGTTTCTGCATCTTCTAATCTAGTTCACTAATCTTTGACTCTGTTTTTTTGCCAGTACTACACTGTTTTTGTCACAGTAGCTTTATAGTACAATTTCAAGTCAGAAATTGTGATGCTCCCTGTCTTGCCTTTGTTGCCCAGGATCGCCTTTGCTATTCTAGGTCTCTTTTGGTTCTAGATGAATTTTAGGATTGTTTTCTCTATTTCTGTAAAATAAGCTATTGGAATTTTGATTTGGATTGTGTTGAATCTGTATAACAGTTTTGGAAGTATGGCCGTTTTCACTATATTGATCCTTCCTACCCAAGAGCATGGGATATCTCTCCATTTTCTAATATCCTCTTCAATCTCCTTTCAGAGTATATAGTTTTCAATATAGAGGGTCTTTTACATCTTTTGTTAGATTGATTCCTAAGTATTTTGTTTTTTTGGATGCTATTGTAAAAGGTATTGTTTCCTTGACTTCTCTCTCAGTGAGTTTGTTATTCGTGTACAAGAAGGTTATTGATTTTTGAGTATTGACTCTGTAATCAGCTACATATTTAAATCTGCTTATTAAATCTAGAAGTCTTTTGGTGAAGTTTTTGGGATCTTCTAAGTGGAGTATCATGTCATCTGCAAATAATGACAGTTTAACTTCTTCCTTTCCTATCTTTATTCCTTTTATTTTTTTCTCTTGTGTAATTGCTCTGGCTAAAGTCCCCAGGACTATGTTGAATAAGAGTGGAGGCAGTGAACATCCTTGTCTTGTTCCTGATTTTAGAGTGAAAGCTTTCAGTTTTTGTACATTTAGTATGATGTTGGCTATTGGTTTGTTGTAGATGGATTTTATCAGATTGAGATAAAGACCATCTATTCCAATTTTCTGTAGAGCTTTTATCATGAATGGGTACTGGACCTTGTCAAAAGATTTTTATGCACCTATTGAGATAACCATATGATTTTTATCCTTGGCTTTATTAATGTGGTGCATTACATTTATGGGTTTACATATGTTGAACCATCCCTGCATCCCTGGGATGAATCCCACTTGATCGTGATATAGAATCTTTTTGATGATTTCCTGCAGTCTGTGTGCCAGTATCTTATTGAGGATTTTTGTGTCAATGTTTGTTAGGAAGATTGGCCTGTAATTCTTTCTCTTAGTTGGGTCCTTCTCTGATTTTGGATTCAGAGTAATGTTTGCTTCCAGGAATGAATTTGGGAGTATTGCTTCCCTTTCAATTTCATTAAAAAGTTTGAGAAGTAGTGGTATTAGGTCTTCACTAAATTTCTTGTAGGATTCAGCAGTGAATCCATCAAGGCCTGGGCTTTTCTTTGTTGATAGGTTTTTAATTACATTTTAAATTTCATTTGTTGATATTAGGTTATTTAGGATTTTTAAATCTTCTTGATTCAACTTTGGTAATTCATATGTATCTAGGAATCCATCCACTTCTTCTGTATTTTCATCTTATTAGAATACACGTTTTCAAAGTAGGTGTTCTAGTCGGGGGTTACAGGGAGAACAACTGCATACAAGACACAGAGTTTATAATACTGTTTTATGATGGCCACACAGAGTAAAACACAAGGAAGTGCAGGAAAATCTGTCCACAACACTAAAGACCCAGGATATTCAAACAAGGGCCTGGATCCCACAGCAATGTCCTGCACAAGTCCAGTTAAAGACCCACAAGGCATGTCAATGCCTCCCACAAATCCAACTGGAAATCTAAGAGCCCACAATAAGGACTCAAGCCAGACTATTTTACAGTTCTGTGCCAGGAAGGCCAAAGGTCAGTGGTGAAAACTAGAAAGTCTATGCTAGAGGGGTGAAGGAGCTGTGCAGTGGGTTGAGGGTTCTATACAGGAGCCGAGAAGTCATGATCAAAATAAGGAGAGGGGCTGCCCCGAAGAGTACCACAGCCATCCTCAGTGGCAACGATGCCCCATGCTTCTCCGACAATGAGAACAGTCAAGCACAGGTCAGGAAGCCCAGCATGACAAACTTCTCCAGCACACATCTTCCCCTCTGGAGCCAGGAAGTGATGTAGAATGTGAGGAGCAGAGCTCCCCCAAGGTGAACCACAGCCACTCTCTTTGATGAGGTCCTGAGCTCCTCTGATGATAATGGCCGAATCCATATTGGGGAAGCCAGCATGACACGCACCTCTGGGAGAACCATTGGCTCGAAACAGCAACTCTTGAAAGAACCCACAATGCCTCTCTCTTCTCCACGTCTCTCTTTATGCTGGCAACTTTCCTCAGGTGGGCCATCTTTACTGAACACCAGGCTGATGTAATTCAGTTGGTGCTAAGTTGATCACCAGTTTTTAATCCATAACAGTAGGTATAGATGATTTTCTGGATTTCTATAGGGTCTGTTGTGATTTCACCCTTTTCATTCCTAATTGCATGGATTTGAGTCTTTTCTTTCCTTTTTATAAAAAGGTTGGCCAAGGGTTTGTCAATTTTATTTAATCTTTCAAAGAACCAACTCTTCGATTCATTGATTCTTTGTAATGTTCTCTTAGTCTCCAGTGTGTTAATCTCTGGTCTGATCTTCATAATGTCCTCCCTTGAATGAGCTTTTGGTTTAGCCTGCTCTTCTTTTTCTAGAAGTTTGAAGTTCAGCATTCAGTTGTTTATAAGAGCTTGCTCTGTTTTCCTGACGTGGGTATTTACTGCTATAAGTTTTCCTCTTAAAACCATTTTCATTGTGTCCCACAAGTTCTGGTATGTTGTATTGTCATTGTCATTCAACTGTAAAAGCTGTCTAATTTCTTCTTTAATTTCATTTGTGACACATTGATTGTTCAGTAGAGTGCTATTTAATTTCCATGTGTTAATGAAGTTCTTGTGGTTTCCTTTGGCATGGATTTCCAATTTCATTGCACTGTGGTCTGACAGTATGCATGGGATAATTTCAAATCCTTTACATTTACTTAAGCATGTTCTATGTATATGGTCTACTTTGGAGAATGTCTCATGTGCAGCTGAGAAGAATGTGTATTCTGATGTTGTGTGGTGGAAGACTCTATACACATCTACTAAGTTCATTTGCTCAAAAGTTTGATGTAGTTCTAATATTTCATTATTGATTTTTTGTTTAGTTGATCTGTCTTTTTGTGACAGCAGGGTATTGATGTCTCCCAAAACAATTATATTAAAGCTTATTGATTTTTCATGTCTGTTAATTGTTTTATATAACTGGGTGCACTAATATTTATATATTTATGATTGTTATCTCTTCCTCTTGGATTATTCTCTTTACCAAGATATAGTGACCTTCTTTGTCTCTTTTAATCAGTCTTGGCTTGAAATTGACTTTATCTTCAAACAGAATAGCAACCCCTGCTTTTTTCTGAATTCCTGTTGCATGGAGTATTATTTTCCATCCTTTGACTTTCAGTCTATGAATTTCTTTTTGAATTAAATGTGTTTCTTGTATACAGCATATTGTTGGATTTTGCTTCTTGATACCTTCTGCCAATCTGTGTCTTTTGACTGGTGAATTGAGACCATTAACATTAACAGTTAAAACTGATATGTATTGACTTATCCTTCTCATGTAATTTTCCTATTATTGGCTCCCTGCCTTTTTTTCCATTTCCCCTTCCCTCTAACTGTTTGCCTTTCCTGGTGGATTTCTTGTTAGGGTTCATGGAGTTGTAGTCCTTACCATCTGTTTTGAAAATGTCCTTCAGAACATTTTGGAGTGTTGGTTTGGTGGTCATGAATTTCCTCAGATGTTTTTGTCATGGAAGTATCTTATTTGTCCTTCTATTTTGAAAGATAGTTTTGTGGGATACATCAATCTGGGTTGAAAGTTGTTTTCCCTTAGAACTTGGAGTACTTCACTCCAAGTTCTCCTTGACTTGAGCGTTTGTGCAGAGAAGTCAGCTGTAATTCTGATGAGTTTTCCTTTATAAGTGATTTGTTTCTTCTCCCTAATAGATTTTAAAATTTTATTCTTGCGTTGAATTTCTGGAATCTTGACTATTATATGCCTGGAAGTAAATTTTTTTCGATCATTGCTAATTGAAGTTCTATATGCCTCACTTATTTGTATGTCAAATTCTTTTTCTCTACCAGGAAAGATTTCTGTCATGATGTCTGTGAGAATGTTTTTAATGTCATTTGTCATATCTCCTGCTTGTTCATTGGCTCCAATTAATCTTAAGTTATTCTTTGTCTCATCAAGCAGCTGCTGGATGGATTTCTCATGTTTCCTTGTTAGTTTTTTCTTTTTCTGGTCACTAACTGCAAGCCTGTCTTCAATATCTGAGATCCTGTCCTCACATTGGCCTAAGCTGCTTTGAATAGTTTCAATGGAATTTTTGTTCTCCTGGATATCTGCTTAAATCTGCTTTATGGACTCCATATGTTTCCTATGTTGTACTTCCATAATTTGCTTATGATCATTTAGGATTTTTGTCTGTGTCTGCTCTAACGTCACTAAGCATGGTGTGTATTTTGGTAATCTTTGTAATTATCTGAGAGATTATTTCTGATTTTGTTTTTTCCAGAGCCTCATTCAATTGCTTTGTTATTTCCACTTTGGAGAGACCTGATGTGAGGATTTTGGACTGTCCCACCTCATTGCCCCCTGGATTTGCCTTTGGTGAACTGGGTGTCTGAGGTTGTGTCTTGTTTAAGTGTCTTCTCATTTCTTTTCTTTTTTAGTTTAATTTCTAGAATGACACTTGTTAGTTGCCTATGATGGGTTGTTTTATTGGTGGTATTAAGGACATCCAGGTGATGATAACTTCTCTGAGGTATCTTCCAGGTGTAACTGGTTCCTGGGCTCTGAGTCTATTGCAAGATCCCATCTCCTCAGTTTGTTAGAGATGAGAAGCTATTGCTCACCTAGCCCAGTCCCTGGTTTTTTGGTACCATGCCTCAGCACTCTTCGTGACCCCCAGTCAATCTCAGTCTTGGACCATCAAGGCCAACAGTTATCCAGAACAAAATGTGTTAATTTTTGTTGCAGTGGCACCAACAGCACCAAACACAGCCAACAAAACAATAAATTGAGCCAACCCCTGATTTGCAACCCTCAACCGCATAAACTGAATTTGTGACCATACAATAGAATGCAAAGCAATCATATACAATACATAAGTCCACAATATGTCAATTCTGTCCTCAAGGGTCAGGACCCACAATGGATTAAGGAGAAGACAGAGAAGTGGGAAAAGAGAAAGAGATTACAGTTAGATTGGTGGACAAAGATGGGTCCCACCAACTTGGGGAAACTGATGGAGAAGACTGAAGCAAAAGAGAGGTAAAAGAGACAAAAGATAGAACAAAACAAAACCATACACACAAGGAGGCCAGAAACCACACTCACACTCAAAAAATTAAAAAAAAAAAAGAAAGAAAAGAAAGAAATAAAACAATAAAAGAGAAAGAAAAATACACAAACCGAATAAAATGAACAACAAGAAAAGAATAAAGGAAAAAAGAAGTTCATTCTATGATTTTCCCTGGATTCATTAGTAGACAGCCTATGGAGACAGCATCCTAAATCATGGCACTGTATCCCCACAGGCTAGCAACTGCTCAATGACAGAGTAGTAGACAACCTTAGCAGCCCTGCCCCAAGACCAGATTCATTGGGCTCTCTGCAGTCCAAGCAATTTCCAAGGGTCTGCACCCAGCTAGTTGCTGCTGGAGGAAGCTGGCAACAGTTCTGGTTCTGGGCTTACATGGCCCAACTCCAAAATGGCTCTTGGTCAATTGCTCTCTCCTGCAGGAGGATCAAGTCCTCTGTACTCACCGCCAGTTAGTGCAGTCCTCCATGTCTGCTGCTCCCCTCTACCGCCAAGTCTCTCCACAGAGGCCCTTGGGGTCACCAGCCACCACCATCACTGTGACCGTGCATCCCCAGGTTCCAACAGCTCCCCTCACACAGTGAGTATGGATCTGGGCAAAGGTACCATAAGCTACTGCCTCTTTCTTCATTGAAGTTTTTCTTTTCACTCTCTCTGTGGACTTTGATTTAGACTTCAGACTCTTCCTGGTTCCAAGGGACTCATTTCCCTCTTTTGTGTCTTCCTCAAGATGGTATATTCCCACATCTAGGTGGTGTCTCTCAGAGAGGCTGTTTTCCCTGCTGCTCACTACTCCACCTTCTTCCCAGTCTCAAGACAGATTTGCAACTATTGTGAGAGGGAGTGTGAGGTAAGTAGAGCAAAAGAATAGACACTTGCTCTCTTTTAGACAGTTTTTGGAATTCTAGATTTTCCCCAAATTGAGTCATAGTGTAAGAACTATTCTGATTTCTGATTTGAATAATGTATTATTTCTCAAATTAGCTGCCATTAAGAAAAAAAACACTGATTTTCTTCCTTGTGTAGGCAAATTGTGCTGTCCTATGATAATTTGTCATGTAGAAAGAAACAGATATTTCTCCCTAAAAATTTCAACCACATCTTCTTTCTTTCAGATCACATAGCACGATTTGCCAAGAAGGGAAAAGGATGCCACAAGGGGAGGGCAAAGCCCCACAGTGGTAGTTACACCTAATGATAACTCAGCTCTTTCAATACTGAGTTTGTTAGTTGTGATGTTTTTTTATCACATTCAGATCTCATGAAGTTTTTGTGTGAATGTTAAAAGAGATAACATAATCCCTCTTTTGTAATGCAGGGCTTAGAAAATTTGAGTCAAGTTTTTAAATGTCAAAGCTGTTATTTGGAGTAAGGTACTCTGATCCTCTTATTTTAGTTTATAAAAATCACATTTATTAATAAAGAATAACATGCTGCCTTGGTCTATCATAGAATTCCCAATATATTGGTGTCAAAAAAAAATGCATCCAAGCCTAGCTCAGAGAGATAATTTCACACTTATCTTTATGTCTTTCTTTCTTTGATTTTTTTTTTTTT
>RJWM01028671.1:0-25097 GCA_004363535.1 Dasyprocta punctata
AAGACAGTGCTCGCTTTTTATTTCCTCCTTTTCAGCAGCTGGACCAATCTGCTGGTTCATTAGGCTCATGGAAAAACAGAACTTTGAATCTTTTTTTGCACAGCGATGTTGCAGTGATCTCTGCCAGCTGATATTTCTGCTGGTGATCATTTTGATTATTGTGGCCAGGAATGGAATGGATCGAGGTCCTGGAGAGGTACTGGCAAGTGAATAACAAAAAGTGGCCCTCTCTCTGAGTTGGGGTATATGTTTGGCTAGCAGAGCTGGCTAGATTTCAGCTTCCTGCTTCTCAGCCTTTCTGCAGGGCATGACCTGCCCAACCCCAGTTGGCAGGGGTAAAGAGTGAGGTTTTATGAGCCACATGGATCAGCGTAGTAGAGAGTGGCTCCCGAAGGGAAGGGAGTTGTTTCCTACAAAGATGGGGCAGCAGATGCTGGCTGGGCAAAACCAGTGCTACCCTTAGACCTGGACAAGACAGGCCCATCCTCAGGTCTGTGTTCAGTCACACCTGTGTCCTCAGGGTGGGGCTGAGGAGCTGTGCCTGCCCAGCCGTGCCTGAGCTGCGCCGCCAGTGCCTGGTATCCCAGGCCCAGGGCCCTTCTTCACTGGGCCTAAGTCCTGGAGGCAGACTGTAGGGCATGCCTTAGGCCTGTGGAGTGATCAAGGGTTGAGTATAGGTAGACGGTGCAGATGGAGCTTGGGATGTGGACTAAGACGCCCACAGGCATACATGTGGGAAACAAGGTGGAGCTGGGCTAGGAACGGTGGTGGGCTGGTGCTGGTGGACACAGGGCTGACATTCAGACTGAGAGCCAGCTCTTCACATGCCAGTCATAGACTAATGTGTAGGGCTGACTGGGTGCAGCTCACCTGCCTAGCATGCACAAGGCCCTGGGTTCCATCCCTAGCTCTGCCAAACAGAAACAAAAACAAAAACACAAACAGAAACCAAAACAACTAATGAGTCTGAGAATTTGCAAGTCAAACTGGCCTTCCAGGTTACTGTGAAGGTGTTTGTTAAGGTAGGAAGATGAAATAAGTTATTTAATAGTTTGTTATCTTGATTCTGGCTTTTAAGTATTTAGAGAAGTGGTAATTGGGCTTTCCTTTTTCTTGGATTCTTGACCCAGACACCTCACCTATTAGGGAATGGCCAACCAACACACGTGTCTTAGTCAGACGGTAACAGAATGCCACTGACAAGTGACTTGGACAAATGTTTATTTCTCACAGTATGTAAAATCCAAAATCAAGGTGCTAGCAGATTTGAATCAAGGTGCTAGTAGATCTGGTGTCTGCTAAGGACTCCCTTCCTGGTTTGCAGATGGTCAATTTCTGTTTGTATCCTCACATGGGAGAGAGAAAGAGGGACAGAGAACACACAAATTCTCTTAGGTCTCTTTTTATAAGAATACTCATTCCATTCATGGGAACTCCACCATCTTGACCTCATTGATTGCCAGAGGCTCCACCTTATGCAACTGTCCCATTTCAACAGATGAATTTTCAGTGGTCACAAATGGAAAGAAAGCCAGAATGAACTCAATGAAAGGGCATGTTGGGGGGGGGAGTAGGGAAAGGGAGATTTTTGAGGGTGAGTTCCCGAGATTAAAGAATGCTTGTGTGCAAGACATCAGCAACAACAGCAGGCAGCATGGAGCACAACAGAGAACCAGAGTGAGGACAAGAACCGCCTACATCTTTAGTGTAAAATTCCTATACAGGTTGTTACCTCATATTTACATTCTTACATAGTGCTGTAACCAGCACATGCACGTTTACCTGTGCGAAGTCATGGTTGCATAATTGTATCCTGCTGTGCACCTGCACTGTGCAAGTTGGGTCACACCCTCAGGTGTCTTTAGCCTCCCCTGAGGTCTGAGTGGTTCCTCACAGGTATTTTGAGCTGGAGATCAGTCTCAGTCTGAAGACCAAGGTAGAGGTAAGGAATTCTGTAGATGGTGATTAAATTTTAGGGTGATTTCAGGCAAGCTATTTATTAAAGCCCCTTGGAAAGACCCTTGCCAACCGATCCTGCTAGCTGCCTACTATTTCCTGGGGTTCTTGATTGACTGGACTCCAATGGCCCATAGAGTTAGCTAAACATTTCTTTCCAACTCCACACTCCACCCTCCATCTCTTCAGAATCATAGCTTTAGCAAGACTTTAACTCATTCCTTCCCTTTGGCTGGCAGTTCTGGGCTTTCTATTGAGAGGGGATATGGTCAGATGCTGTGCAATCAGGATGGAAAGAAAGATCTCCCAACATGAATCAATGAAATTATTTCCTTTGGTGAGTTTCCAGTTAAGACTGAATCCAGAATCACTTCTCTTCTTCAATTAATTCTAAAGAGGGGCTTAAAGTGTGAAAAACCAGGACAATATACAAAGAGCAGGGATCCCAGAAAGGTTGTTTTGTTTTGAAGAGATGTTTTCACCAAGGAGTTCAATCCGCCAATGATATTTTAAGACAGATAAGCATCAGAGGAGAGCTGCCTGGACAGGGTTTATATGAACAGGGTTTGAAAGGAAATTTCCCCTTGCAACCAAGCCAAGTGGATCTGACTGAGGCAGGGGATGAAAGCAGCAGTCTGATGGTGGTTAAGAATCTCAGGAAAAAAATGACACAGAAATGCACCCAATATGACAGTGTTGGGGCTCTTGTTGTTTACATGCAGAGTTCTCCCAGCATGTGGAAAGTGAGGCAGAATTTACAGAAGTCTTAAGAGTCGATCGGATCTTTGATGGTGTCACCATAGCTATTACTGAGCTTGGTCAAATCCTAGCCCCTCCGACACAGCTATGTGCATTAAACCTAACATGCGTGGTCCACTCTCCCTCCAGCAACATTAAAAAGTGGTTCCTCCACTCCTGCATTCTCTGGATGGCTGTTCTTTCACAGTCCTGACAGGATGACTTTGGTTTCTCCTAACTCTTTAGTGGTGGTGTGAGCTCCTAGAGGTTAGGAACATGTTGCATATTCCTTTCTGCAAAAGCAAAGAGCCCCCCATGGGAGAGGGGATGCAGACTCTGGATGGAGATGAAAATCCTAGTGAGACGGTCAAAGGCATAGAGACCAGTAATGCAAATCAGTGGGTCGGAGTCACACTGCTCTTTGCAGGCTCCTTGGAGAAAGGGCTATCAGCCAATGTGAAGAGTTTCTTCTGTAGGGTATGAATTACTACAAATTACGTGGTTTAACACAACTGAAGTTTATCGTTTCACAGTTCTTCCAGTTTTGGGTGGACCCTGGGACTCCTTGCTTTGTGGTAGCACAGTTCCTATCTCTGCCTCCACGCACATGGACTTCTCTTTTCTTGTCTCTCTGTGTGTCCTTTTCTTTGGTAAGGACCTTTGCCCTGGATTTAAGACTTACCCTAATGCAGTGTAATCTCATCTTGGTGTTCACCTGAGTTATAGCTGCAAAGACTTTATTCCATGTATCACTCCAAATAATGTCACATTCTGAGATACTAGCTGATTTGGGGAACACTTCCCCCCATGACAGCCTGAGATGTGCCTTTAGGAAGAATTTGTCTCGTGCCCTTAGGGATGACCTCATGCTCTGAAATGCTTGTGTCTGCTTCAGGGTTGATGCAGGGGGTGCAGGTAAAGGAGCGGGGCAGGGAAGACATGGGAGGATGTTTATTGACCTCCGACTCCCTGCCAGGTGCTTACTCTATGTTTATGTCATTGTGCCCTTGAAACAGTGGTTCTCAAATACACTAACCAGATCAGCACTGGCAGAATTAACTGAGAATGTGTTAGGGATGCAGATTCTCAGGCCACCTGAGTCTTGCTGGTCTAGAAAGTCTGAGGCTGGGGTCTAGTAGTCTGTCTTTCCACCTTCTAGATTGTTCTGGGGCTGTACCATCCTGGTGACAGGGTCAAGCTGCCCCAAACAGGAAGTGCCACCTGGGAGCTAAAAGCAAACGCATGTCAACTCAGACATTAAGTCCTCAGAGCTTTGACTACATTCATTCTGCATGGGAAAAAAGAATCCAGACGCTGTTTTATCCCCAGTCTCTCTAAACACACTGTCTGACTTTCTCACCACCTCCCAATCAAGGGTTATCCTCTAAGACCTGCTTTCTAAGCTTTGGGACCTAATTAGAGGTTTGAAAAACTGGTATCAGAAGTGCCCAGGATCATTTTTACAGGCCCTTGTGAATAAGAAAACAATGCCAACAAGTCAATATTAGGTGCAAATGGCAGTAAAATCCCCCTAAATGGCTCCTTGACTCTAATTTTGTAGAGTAAAATCAATAGGAGTCCTGTTAGGTCTGGGGATTTTAAAGGTGAAGGGCCCTGTGCACCTAGCAAACCCATTGAAAGATGGAGGCTGTGTTTCACTGTTACTCACTCTGGAAGGAAGTTAACAAAAGTACTTAAGCCTTTCACCTGCAGGGTGTCAGCCATCAGGTTGTGCTGGGCAGTCATCAGCATGTGGCGACCCCCACGGTCTGGCTTCCACCCATATCCAGCTGCTCATGACCACGAGATGGCAGTAGCTGCTAAAGCAGCGCACATTGTCCCTGCTGTTTATTAGCCTGGCATTTCCAAATTAAACAAAACTTATATACATATGCACAATCTGGAAGAGACCGTGAAAGATCATCCCGTCCCCGCTACATCCAAAACTGTCCACGTTGGAGTCAACGTGAGCAGACTGCTTATAAGGGTCTCTGAGAAACAACTCCCCAAATCTCAGTCATTGACTCAATTGATTAATTAATTCATTTACTTAGTGTTTTTCCTCTCCACTTTTCATTCTGAAACATCTCATGCCTGTAGAAAAGCTGCTTGCATAACATTGTAACATTTAACCTCTCTCTCTCTCCCTCTCCCTCTCTCTCTGGCTCTCTCTTTCTCTCTTGCTGCATCAAAGGTTTGAAGATAAGTTTTAGACACCCTAACCCTTCACCTGTCAATAAAGCAACATGTGTTTTCCAAAAACAAAGAGCTATCTCTATATAAACACAGCATCATTAGCGCATCCAAGAAGGCCATCACTGACGCAATCATACCACCTAATACTCAATCTATTTTCAAATTGCCATGATCCCAGCAATGTTCTTCAGATGGACATTCAATCCATCTGGAAATCATACTGTCTTTATCTGCCACATCTCTCGTCACCTCGTTTTTTAGAGCTGTCCTCCATCTTTTTTGTCTTTTAGGACTTGGCCTTTCTTTCTCTCTTTCTTTCTTTCTTTTTTTCACGGTGCCAAAAGTTTATTTGAAAAATGAGGGGGGAGTGGGCATGGGAAGAACTAGTTCTGCAGAGAAAACCTGGGCCAAACTAAGAGAGGAAAGGTTAAAAGCAAAAATAAAAGTACAGCCTTCATCCCGGAGATGCAGGCTGGACTCCCGCGAGGGGTTAGGATACCGAGTTCCCCGCCACCTTTGGTCTCTTTTCTGACTCTCACATCTCGCGGGAGCCCTCGAGAAGTTCCACATACGGGGACCTGAGAATTATTTGGCGCTATCCTTGAAATTGACAGCTCCCGCGTATTTCCCCAGCCAGCTTTGCTGCGCCCTGTCTCCTATATCAGAAGGGACCGTAACGGGGGAGGAGGCAGCTGTCCAGCGACATCAACTGCATCGCAGCCAAACCAGAATGAGGATGTTCGAGCTTAACGATCCTGGTGCGGGGGGGATTTGACACTGAAACTGCCATCTGCAGACGAAGCGACAAGATCACGACATGAAGAGAAAACGATCTGTCGCAGATTTCAGGCTCTTGCGTTTCGAGGCTGCGACCCGGCGAGAAGCCTGGAGTTAGCAGTTTAAGAACACAGAGCAGGACTCGGAATGGTGGTGCACATCCCAGCACTTAGGAAGCTGAGGCGGGAGGACCACTGTGAGTTTGAAGCCAGCCTGGGCTACACAGTGAGTTCAGTCCAACCTGAACTACACAGTGAGGCTCTGTCTTTAAACAAATAAATAAACAAGCAATCAGGACTTGGCATCTCTTAAGAGTCCAGTTCATTTGTTTTGTAGAAGGTCCAGCACTCTGGATTTGCCCTATTGTTTCTGTATGATTAGACTCAGGTTAAATATTTCAGCAAGCGTTCTGCCCAACTGGTGACCTGGTACCTTCCCTGGTGCATCGCTTCCGGTGGCACATGATACTAAGTTTGAACATCTTTCTAAGATACCACAGGCACTGCCGGTCTGCGACTCTGGCAATCAGTGGAGAACCTTCCTGACTCTGCAGTCTGTCCTCTTCCCATAGTGTCCAGGGGGATGTTCTCAAGGTGTCATCCAGATCAGGACATGCATTTACTTAAAATTCTCCTCTGCTTCCCATCATGCCCAGAATGACTTCCAGATCTCCTGCCATGACCTTCACAGCCTGGTATGACCTGACCCTGCCTGCTTCTAACCACTCACTGTGTTCCAGAAACCCTGAAGGGTTTTTTGGGTTTTTGGTGACATCAAACTATGTATGTTTAACTCTGTCCACTCTCAGCCCTAGGCACAGCTGGCTTCTTCTTACCATTCAGATTCTGGGTCAGATGTCACCATCCCATCCCTATCTTATTTTCTTGCTATCTCTTTCTATGAAGTGCTGGTCACCAACTGAAATGATCTGTTTACTTACCAGTTCGTTGCTTGTCCCATCCTTCAGGCCCACGGAGGAAAGTACCTGGATTGTTCAGTTTGCTATGCTTTACCCTGCAGCACGGAGCCTGGCACGTGGCAGTGCCCAGGAAATGTTTGTGAACAAACATGAATGAATGAAATTGGCTTAGTGCTAGTTGGGCATTAAAATGCTGTGGTGGCCCGTGTGGAGCAGTGTACTAGGAGTCAGAAGACTCAGGTCTTGAGTCCTGCTTTGTGACCTCAGACCAGGTGCTTCACCTCCTGAGCCTGACTTCTTTCATTTGTAGAATAAAGGGTTTTGACTGGATAACCTTTCAGTCTCTGGACTCCAATAGTATCTGAGACCAAGTACTACTCTTGGTAAGCAGATGACATACCTCTTAATCTGTGAACCTCATTCATGTCACCTGTAAAATAGGATGAATGACACCTAGCTCCTGCAACTTGTGAAGAGCAATATGAGGGTGAACGTGACTGAACTCCGCCCACTGCACACTGCCCTCTCTTTTGACTCAGGGTAGTTCTCCTGAAACCAAGAAATCTCACATTATCTGTGTCTTCAGAACTTTCTTTGAAGCTTCCTCAGCAATAAAAAGCATTTTAGTCCAGACTGCTCTGGAAGGCTTGGTGGTTTGAGCTGAAGGGTCATTACGAGTCCAGATGGCAGAGAAACCTTTTAGATTACTGTGTCCAGAAGCTCTGAGGTTTAAGTAGAAGCCCAGCGCTCTAGCACTGCCCTGCAGAAATGAAGATCAATAATGTCATTTGCAATAGTTGCTTCTGGTGCTCCTCACACCGGCAGCCCCTGCCTGTCCCTGGCCCAGCTGTTCACCTGCTGCTTTGGAGACAAGGAGCAGAAGTTAGGCCTGGACATGTCACTCATCACCATGACAACCACAGCGTGTGCTCCCTTATTGCCCATTAGCTGAGAGGCACGGGAGTATCAGGGGCCTACCGAAGGGGCCCAAAGGGCAGAACAGAGAGGGTGGGGGGGGCAAGATTTGGGTGGGGAAGAGAATGGCAATTTTACATTTCTCTTATTTATTTTAATTTTTTTAATTGTGAAACTTTTAATGCACATTTTTTTGGTCACTATTCTATTGCTGGGACAAAATACCTGACACAAACTTAAAGGAGAAGTTTAATTGGCTCATGGTTTCAGTCCACACTCTGCTGGCCCCAAGGCAGAAACAGGATGGCAGAGGGGTCTGGCAGAAGAAGGTGCTGAACCCGTGGTGGCCAGGAAGAGAGAGGAGAGAGGAGCTGGAGATAGGAATTCACCTTTCGAGGTCACACCTACTTCTTTTGATCAGGCCCAACTTCTAACAGCACCTTCAGTGCCTTCATGATCCAAACACTTTGTAAATGTGCGAGACTTTTGAGGAAACAATTTAGATCCAAACTCTAACATATGCCATAAAATCTACCCTTTCCAATTGTACAATTCAATGTTCATTTGTTACAACACTCAAAAGTTCTCCCCATGTGGGAACTAGCTCTTCTCAGACTGTACTGGGAACAGGGGCACAATGTTTGCCAGCTTCCTATATCCCCAGCCAGGGCTCCCAGGAGGACAAGAATGACTCCTTGAAGGTGGGCTGTGCAGTTTGTGATAAGGAGGGAGGAGATTGATTAACATTTAGAAAGTGAATCAGGAAATCTAAGTTGGGAAGAAGAGAGGAGACAATGTGTCAAGCTGGAGGGATAGAAGAGGAGAGGAGGCAGAAATGGGTGTGGACTGAAACCAGTTATGGAAAGGGATTGACTCCTGTTCTATCCCTGCGAACACGCCATCTGTTCTGGCATTTCTCTTTTGTGCCTCTTGGTGCACCTTGTGTGTCTGGGACCACTCTCTCATTCAAGTTATTTGTGACATTTGATTTGTTGTGTTGTGACTTCTGGGTTCATTTTGCTTCTAAAGCCTGAAGTCTTCTAATAACTTCCAGCAAGGGCCAGTGAGAACCTTGAGGAGCTAGTGGAACTCAGACTTTGACCCCATGATTAGAGCTCAGTATGAACACCTGGATGGGAGGCGTGATCCTTGGATGGGTTGTGTGCAATTCTTCATCCCTAGTCCCAGCTTCTGTCCAAAACTCAGGCTACCCTCCCATCAGTTCCTGTCTGTGGTCGTGGAGGAGAGTCTAGAGGGGCCCATCACCACCATCAGAAACCAATCGTACCTTCTTTGTTCATAAGCCAGTAGTTCCTTCTTTCAGAATGAAGATTAGCTTCTTACTTGACTATTGTAAGTCAGTGAATAAGAGGATTAAAGGACTCATTAGGGTTCTCCAGTGATCAAGATGAGCTCTCACACTGGTTATTCACCATGAGAAGTGAATAAAGAAAAAGAAAAAAAAAAAAAAAGAAGTGAATAAGTCTGTCAGATGTTGCCGGGCATGGTGGTGCATGCCTTTGATCCCAGCACTTGGGAGGCTGAAGTAGGTGGAGTTTTGTGAGTTCGAGGCCGGCTTGGGCTACAACGTGAGTGCAAGACCAGCCTGAACTACATAGTGTGACCCTGCCTCAAAAACCTAGCGCCGGGAGTTTGGCTCAGTGCCTTAAGCACCTGTCAGGTGCGAGGTTGTGAGTTCGATTCTCAGTGCCGAAAAAAAAAAAAAAGAAGACTGTCAGATGTCAGCCTTGAGTTCTTTCCTCTAAGAGCAAGAGGGTGTTTTTCTGGATCATGAAAAATAAATGCCCATTTCTCCTCAGTCAAGGGACATAGAGGGAAGAGGCTTTCATGATAGAGAATTTGCTGAATGCTTTACAGCTGCGTTTTTCCAAGATTGTTTTCAACACAGCTGGCTGGGAAAGCCACTGCAGTTGGTGACAGATTCCGGGGCTCCCCTGGGAGGCATGTTGCCTGCTCAGTGGTATGGGCTGGCAAGAAAGGAGCAGGCCCATGTGGATGGACCAAGAGTGGAGGAGCTCTAGTTGTACTGATTACTGTTATATAACGTTCCAGTCATTTCAAGTGTGTTGTTTTTCATTTTAGTACTGGAAACCCTAGAGGGCACTTTCACAAATGAGGAAGCAGAGATTCAGAAAATTAAGTATATTACCTAAAAAAGACAAACCGAAGATTCAAACACAGTTCTGTCTGTTTCCAAATCCCAGGTTTGGAATTCTCAGCTGCAACCCTATTCTGCTGCCTGGTTGAGGAGTTTTGGTTTGCTTGAAAGGGATACTGTCTAGAAGCTGTCCACAGGGGACAATAAAACTGGGCTTGGTTTGGGAAGAAGACAAAGGTAAGAAGAATGGCTGGGAAGGTAGGCCTGTCACAGTGATGGAAGCCGATGGAGGTCCAAGGAGTAAACCTGGTTCTGAGCACTCATTGCTTTAAGCCTCAGCCAACATCATGCACAGGCAACAGGTCTTTAGTGGAGGAGACTGAAACGCGTACCAGGGCACCAGCTAGGATGGCTCAGAGCTAGGCTTTCATCCTAGTGGGAAATTATAATGCTAACCAGGAAACAGAGAAAGAAGCTTTAGTGAAAAGACTTGTTCACAGACAAGGGCTTGTTAAAGCTGGGACTTATGGCTCAATGAGGCCAGGGATCAACTTTGATTCCCCAGACACTGGGTCTGCACTGCATGACTTATTCCAGACATATCTGATTATCCTGATAAGGCAAGAGAGGGGGTTGACTGCTAAAGAGAAAGTTGATTTTTCTTCCAGTACATTGAGAGCCAGAATTTCTAACCTTTGGCAAGCTGTGCAGGACCTGTCTCAGATCTTCCACCACAATGCTTCTCTCCTCAGTCTTGTCTGTGAAGCCCATGGTCAGGTCATGAACTTGGATGCTTGCAAATGATTGGGGACTGGACTTCCTTGGACACGTATTCATTGTGTGACCTAGGATACATTATCCTTTCATTTTCAAGCCAGGCTACCAGATTACTGCTACTGGCTGATTCTAAAATATGTATGCAGAATCAATGGAAATGGAATAGCCAAAATAATTTTAGAAAAAAAAAAACTCCACAGAGTTGGAGGACTCCTGTTGCCTGATTTTAAGACTTATGATAAAGCTATAGCAGTCAAGACTGTATGGTATCGGAAAAGGATAGACACAGGACAATGGAATAGAGAGTCCAAGAAATACACCTATATATATGGTCAATTAGATTGACAGAGGTGTGAAGCAGTTCGTTGGAGAAAGCATGATGTATTTGACAAATGATGCTGGAACCACTGGATAGCCATATACTAAAAAATGAAACTTGAGCCATACCTTGCATTCTGAACAAAAATTAAAATGGATCATAGACCAAATGTAAAATTTAAAACTATAAAACTTTTAGAAGAAAACATTGGAGGAAATCTTTGTGAGCTTGAATTAGGCAAAGATTTCTTAAATAGGACACCAAAAGTATAAATCATAAAAGAGATAAACTAGTCTTCAAAATTAAGAATGTGTGCTCTTTGAAAGATATTGTTAAGGAAATGAAAAACAAAAAATACTGTCTGGGAAAGCATATTTATGAAACACTTACTTAAAGGACTATGGTCCAGCTGTTAACTGTGTGGATAAAGAACTGGAATAAAGAGCTCTCCCAGCTCAATCATAAACCAACAAATGACTCACATTTACAAAATGGTCAACGAACTCGAGTGGACACTTCAAGAAAGAAAATATCTGGGTAGAGAGTAGCACATAAAAATGCTCAGCATGAGGAGTTACTAGGAAAATGCAAACTGAAACCACAATCTGATCCAATGCTATACCCATTGCAGGGACTAATTGTCCCCCCTTCCCCAAGGTGACAGTTGAAGTATTGGCTGTGGAACTGGAGTTTTCATATACTGCTACCAGGAATGTGAAGGGGCATTATTACTTTGGGAAATAGTTTGGCAGTTTCATATAAAGTTGAAAACACTTATTGTATAATCCAGTAATCATATTCATAGATATTTACCCAAGAGAAATGAAAATATGCACACACATAGAAACTTGTATTGCAAATGCTTATAGTGGCTTTATTCATAATCACCCCAAACTGGAAATAGCCCGGATATCTATCCACTGCTGAATGTATAAAAATATTGTGGTGAATTCATACATTGGAATTCTGTTCACTCACAAAAAGGAAGAAACTACTGATACACACAACAGCATGTGAATCTCAAGTGTATTATGCTAAATGAAAGAACCTGGAATCAGAAGGCTATATATTGTATGAGTATTCTGATGGCATTGTAGAAAAAGTAAGTCTGCGTGTGTGTGTGTGTGTGTGTGTGTGTGTATGTTCATGTGTGATGACTGACTACAAAGAAAGCATGAAGGAACTCATGGGGGTTGTAGAAGTGTTCTGTATCTTGATTATGGTCCTGGTTACATGACTGTGTGTGATTGTAAACATTCTTAGGATGATACATTTAAATTGCAGGTTTTACAGGTCACAAACAGATCAATAGCTACAATTCGATGTGGTCCAGCCTGCATACATCACACCAGGCTGATGGAAGTGGCAAGCTTAAGGGCACCAAAGTAGAAGAAAGTGCTTTGTCGTCCACAGTACAAGGAGAACACCTGGGGGGCCTTCCAGCGGGAAGGGGATTCTCTGTTCATCACAGTGAGAGGCAAACACTGTGCAGGCCTCCAATTTCCCCTGAACAGAGCCAGCTCATGTGCACACATCTTCCGGTCTTTTTTCCTAAATTAGGTTCCTCTCTTGAAGCTCACCAGCCTCACAGGAGTCGAGGCCTGGGTATAGTCTGGATAACACGATTCTTCCTGGACTCCGGGCTTCACATCTCAGTGCCCTTTTATTCGCCTGCCACCGCCACTGACAGAGGTATCACACAGACATTTCCTCTGAGCGGACAAGTAAAACGCCAATAATTCTTTGTCAGGCCAAAGCTACTGTCATGACAAAGCACTGAATGGTCATTTCAAAAGGGGCAAAGGATACAAGCCATCCCTAAAGCTTCCCTTGACAGGAGAGATTTAGCAACACAGAGGGTATTATTGGGCTGTACCATTACTGGATGAACATTCAATGACAGGTATTACATGGGGCTGGTGATAAAATCCCCAGTATCTTCTTGCTTTACCTCCTAGAGGATTTGATTCTTCCCTCTCAGACAGAGTCTGTATCAAGAACTATTTCCTTTCATGAGGATAGGCGGCTGCAGTGCGTACACTTTGGTCTTCAGAAAAATAGGTCCAGTTTTAAGTTACTTCCTTCAACACTAATACGAAAAAAGAGAGAGAAAGAAGAAGCAAAGTCTTTTTATCTCCCTTGAAGGCCTTCTGCTTCAAGCTCAAGGTAGTGAGATTTGCCATACTCTCTGACTCTCCCAAACTAGGCTGCTTCCTGGAGGGTTTTTAGCAGAGACTCAATCTCAAGTGAAGAACAGGCATGACTAGAAAAATTCTCTCTGTCTTTAAGGAGTTTTTTAAAAATTTTTTTTAATTTTTTATTTTTTTTTTTTGAGCTATGAAAATACCTGAAAGATGTGGCCTCAAGAAGTAGAAAAGAAGTCCCTGTTTGGGAAGAGTATCTATTTAATCATATTTTAGAGAAAAATGGAGGAAGAGAAAGCATTTGGTCATTGTTTTTCTTTTCCATACCTACCATTGATTCCTGTGAAGGTCCTAGGTCTCGAGTGGAGGTTTCACTGTTCTTATTCCACCAAACTGGAAGCTTCTTAGAGTGATGAAAACATTCCCAAAATATAGCGCAGTACTTAAAATATAATAGGAAGAAGGACAGAAATGACTAAGAATTGAGAATCTGCCATCTGCATGGCCTACAGGATATGCTTAGTCTATGAAAATTTGTGTATATATAAATAGCAGTGTATTGATTAGCTATTGCAAGAATAATGCTGCATAAAAAACCACCCCAAAACTCAATTAGGTTAAAAAAGCTTCAGTTATCTATTGCTGCTTGCACTGTCTGGAATTTGGATGATCTAAGTTGACCTCAGCAAGACTTAGTCAAGTGGTTCTTTTTCACACTGAAGGTCTGTGAGTCAGCTGCCATGGATTGGTTTTGGGGTGGCTCTACTCCATGTACCTCTCAGTTTACTTCTGGGGCCAGAAGTCTAGCCAAGGAATGCTCTTTCCTTGAGTATGGCAAAGAAACACCCAAGGTCTCTCATGGCCATGTTAGGAACTGGCACATTTTCAGGTCCACTGCATTCAGTTGTTCCAAGCAAGTTGTGGGGCCAGACCCCAAGTCAAGGGATTGGCAAACACATGGTAGTTATAGCTTCAAAAGCACATCACAAAGCATGAAGCAGAAATGAAGATTAAGATCAATAATGTGATTACAGCAACATGTTTCATCCTGACAATGATCCTGTGTGTGGGAGGTGATTTCATCCTTCACTTCACTGATGAGAAAACTGAGGTTGAAGCCAGATTCAGGTCCCAAGTGTGTTCTTCTTCCAGTGTACCGTGCTCTGTCTTTGCAGTATTTCCTGGTGCTTAATGAATACATGCCGTATACAGGTTAAAGAATGAAAACCACAAGTCCAGCTGAGGTTAAAAAAATTCAACCAAGAATCTCTTCTACCAAATTAAATTCTGTTTTTTTGAAGACTTGTGTAGATATTCTGGTTCTAGATCATACCCAAACAATTCCTAGTATTGTTTGGAGATCAGTGGCTGGGCTGCGTTAGGTCCCTGGTCACATCTTACTTCTTTAGAGCAGTTAGAAGAGAAGGCACACAGACCAGGACTCCTCCATGCAGGAGGGACGCCCCTTCCACTACTATGGCTAAAACAATCCTTGTGTTGCATGTATGGCAATTTCAAGACTGCTCTGGATGAATTTCTTACTCAAAATTGATTATATCAACATAAAGAAATATTTCCTTCTAAGAAAGCTGCCAATTCCTGAGTTATTTCTCTGACCTACTATGGTCATGCAAATGGTCAGTCTGTCAATGCTGATGCAATCTGTGGGTGACCAGATGGTGGAGTCTGACCAGAGGAGGTTGAAGTGTCTCCTGGCCTGGAGTCTTACTGAGGAGCCTATCCAGGTCTGAGGAGATCTCCAAGAGAAAGGCAGAGCCAGTTGGCTGGAACAGAGCAGGTGACTCAGAAAGTGACACTGGCCTTCTTGAGTCATCAAGGAGCTCTGTGTTCTGCTAGATGCAGACATTGCATTTTTCCAGCCAGTTGCTTCTTTCCCTACACCATGTCATCAGAAAGTGTCACTCGGTATAGAAGCTCACACAAAGTGGGCAAAAGGTCCACATGTTGGTTCTAGCAGCTCAAATCTCAGAAGCATTGGGATAGCAGGGAACTGAGGTACCATACAGGGCCATGTTTGCCTGGGGAGTTCTTGGCATAGTTCACTTCAGCCACTTCCAAAATTTGGGCAGTTGCCTCTGAAATCATGACTAGAGAAATCCCGGGAAATCAGCATGTCCTAGTCTCCCCTCTCCCTCTAAATTCCTGTGAAATCAGCTCTTTACTGTATCTCCGAGGTTATGCAGTGGATGCCATCTTTCTCTTGGGGGTTAGCAGTACTGGTATCATTCAGAGATGAGTGAGAAAGAACTTGTTTTGAGGGTAGGGATGAAGTGTGGTTTAGGAAAAATTACTGAACAACTCCAAAAATGTGGGTGGTTGGATGGTGTGATTGAAGTTTCAGTCATCTTGATAAACTTACTCCCCATCGTCACTTGTCATAATCCCTCAGAAGCTGAGCTTGAAATTGGTTTCTCTGTGATCTCCCTGTTCCCCTTGGATAGGTCTGAGAGGACTATTCATCAATACTCAACTCTTTGTCAGAGACCATTGGCGATATTCTCCTGAGGGAAGACAAATATGACTTTATTTCATTTCCAGTGTACTGCTTTTTAGAAGCTGGTTTATTGGGCTGAGTAAAGGAAATGGGAAGAAAGGAAAGAAGGATGAAAGGATAAAGGATTTCCAGCAGTTTTGGAATGTGGATATCTTAGTTACTTTCCCATTGCTGGGACAAAATACCTGACACCCACAATTTAAGGGAAGAGAGATTTATTTTGGTTCATGGTTTTTGGAGGGTGTAGTCCATAATCAGCTGGATCCAAGGTATGAAGGGTATGTTGGAAGGATCTGGTGGAAGACAACTGCTCATGTCATGGTGGCCAGGAAGCAGAGAGTGAAGGAAGGAGCCAAGGAGTGAGATATATTCATCTGGGTCATGCCCCTGTGACCCACCTCCTAACAGCATGTTTAGCTCTGAACTCCTTGGAGAATCAATCCATTGATGAGTACAACGCTCCCATGACTGAGTAACTTGTCAAATACCCCACTGCCAAAAACATATTTTGGGGATGTTCTAGATCTAAACCGTAGCAACAGGCCAGGTATTTGATATTTTCATATTTTGTCTCATTTTATTCTCCCAGTGAGCCTGTGAGACTTAGGCCAGCTACTTTGATCCATATTTTATAGATGAGCAAAGTGATACTTAGGTCATAGAAAGTCAGCTAGCCAGTAATCTGGTAAGTAACAGCAGAGATTCACATTCAAGACTTTTTAGGTTTTTTTTTTATTTTAAAGATAGTAAAATACAACAGAACATAATAGAATAAAGTCGATCAAAACAAAGCAGTAGGACTGGTACAGAACTTCGAAGATCAATAATGTGAGTACAATAGCTACTATAACATACCTTGCTATCTTCAGATTAGCTGACCATTCCAACAGGTATAGTAGAATTGAACCAAAAACAAAACAAAACAAAATCAATAAAAACAGAATATAAAATAAAGGAAAAAAAAAAGAGAAAAATAATAACGATCAGAGTAAAGCAAAATGGTGAGAACCATATTGGTTCTCGAAGACAAGACAGAAGAGAGTCCCCCGTATTTGCAACATTGCCTACTGTCATCATGCAAAGAGACATTCAGGGTGCTGATCATAGGCCTGCAAAATCTACGAAACAATACTAGCGTTTAATTGCTTTATGTACCTTAGTTGCCATCAATTTAGCCCGACCTCAGAGCCAGCAGCTTGCTTACCTGGGGTGGGGGTGGGGAATATATATATGGATGGTGTCCTTGATTCCAAGCCCGCGTGCTGGTGTCGCGCGGGTCCAGTGAGTTGGGGCCTGGTTGGGCCCATTCTGGTTCTCCACCGGGGTCCGTGCAGCGCCCAACCCCAGAAGGTAGATCAGTTCTCTCTTGATGTGAGCTGGCGCCGCGTGGGCCCGGCGGGTTGGGGCCTGGTTGGGCCCATTCTCGTTCTCTTCTGGGGTCGTGTAGCGCCCAACCCTGGAAGCTGGATCAGTTCTTTCTTAATGTGAGCTGGCGCCACGCGGGCCCCGTTCAAGGCTTTTTAGATGCATACCTGGGATACGTTTGCTCCTATTATAGAACTGGCCACCTGGACCATGTATCCCCCTTCATTTATTGACAAAACCATGGCATATAAATGCACCTCTTTCGGGATGGGTGAATGACACTTCTCCTGTGTCCTTTAGTGCCTCAGATTTTCCGTGGAGTTAGGTTTGGCCTTTGAGTACAGGAAAAGTCACTATTCTTCACTGGAGGTGGTTAAGGGATGCTCTTAGCTAGCATCTTTCCAGGTTCCTTCAGTTGCCCTTTATTAGAAAAATTGTAATGATGTGATACAGCTCATTGGCTCTAATGGGCCACACACAGCAATTTAACCAACAGAGCAAAGTGCTTGACCTTGAAGGACTACCTACCTGAGCAGTGCAGATCCCAAAGCACGGGTGTACCAAAAACCAAATCAAAGACCATACAAACATACACCATGCTTAGGTGAAGAAGTAAACAACATGGAGTTTATTCTGAAAATAAAGTCCCAGAACTGGCCATTTAGTTTTCTTGCAAGGAAGTATAGCAAGACAGAACCAAATCATTTCATTAGAAAGCACATATTAATTGCCTTTGCAAACTAGGCTTCAACCTGGCTTCTTATTCTACATACTCCATATCAGAGATCCCAACCTATCTGCCCTCTTGTTTTAGCCTTTTCCATAATGTGTCTAGCGGTCTCATTCCCAAGTCAACTACTAGTAAGTGACAAAGTGACTTCTAATAGTCCCAATCTTCCTCTCCAAAGGTTATCTTGGAGGTTAGCATCTCATGTTTCACTGCTTTATGTGGATCTCAGCTCTATCTCTTCTCTCTCTGCTGAGACATTAGTTCTTGCCTCTTTCACTACATGGTTTCTTCTTTCCTCCATCTTTCTTCCACTACCTTTTCTTATTTTAGTATGTGACTTGAGCTGGAGGAAGGTTGGCAGTGGTTTTATAAGCAACTGGGAGCCACTGAAGGCTTGTGAGAATGGGGATGGCTCTATCAATGGGGAAAAGGAGGATGTGGTGGTGCTGGTAAGTAACAGAAGCAGAGATTCAAGTTCAAGGCTTTGGTAGTAGTAAGGGACTGAACTGGGGAAATAATTTATGACCCTATCCTAACAGTGGTGCTGGCAGGGAGCATATGGAGAGGCCTAAGGTAGGAAACAAGTGCTTGGAATGGAAAAGAGACAGTTGCTGTTGCAAAGTTCTCTTCTATATTTCTAAGCCCCCAGTGTTACAAGGGAGCCCTGGTCTTTAAGGATGCCTGCAGATTTTTAGCTTCTGTAGAAAGTACCAGCTGCCTTGGAGATGACCCACAGCCAAGAGGTGTTTAATTCTGGGCTGTGATGTGGGTAATGGTGAGCCTTTTACAAAACAGAAATTGCAGGAAGGAGGTTTGATCTCAGACAAAGGAAGGAGAGAAAATAACTTGAGTTGTTATGAATGAAAGGAGATAGTGCAGAGCTAGATCAAGAAAGTGGGATAAGGAGGAGTGATCAAGTCACTGCAAATGAGTAAATGAGAAAGAGGAGGGCTCGTGTGTCTGTGGAGAAAGAATCAACCCATCCAACCTCCTTTCCCTCAGTGGAGAATAAAATTTCTTCTTAGGAAAACATAATTTTTTAAGGAAAATATCTTGCTTGGTACAGAAGATGAGATGTTGAGGGCAAAGTTTAGTGAGCATCAAGAAGCAAATTTCCCTGCACGATAAGCAGGAAACAACTTAGTGATGAGAAAGAGAGAGGGGAGAGAAGAGAGAAGTCAAGAGGGGAGGGGAAGACAGTGGAACATCAGGGTGGTTCTGAGGTGTCCAAGAATACAGAGATGTCACACAATTGGAAATGGTTTGCCCGCCTGTGACATAAAGGAAATTTGCATTTCTCATTTCTCAGTACTTCAGGGAAGTCTTCCTCCCAGATTCCAATGAAAGTTTTGACCACTGTTGTTTTTAAATCCAGAAACCACAAAGGTGCTGACTCTTTGGGCAGGCTAAGGCTGGGGGCAGAGGGACTACATGCAAGGGTGGGTAGGGTGCCCACCGGCTGCAGGAATGTGAAAGGAGACCTAAGATAAAAGACTTTTTAGGAACATGCAGACATTTTGAGAGAGGATCTTAGATTTCCACCAGATAAGTATGATATTCTGGCTTGTCATATACATTTCCTGAGGGTGGGAAGACTCCACCTAGTGGCTGGGTTACATATCTCACCTGAGCATCTACTGAATGTGGCATACTCTTTTGGAATGGCCCTCACTAAAGGCAGGGACCTCTGAGTAGCTCAGAGCTGAAACTTGGGACTCTCTGGTCCAGCATAGGAGGCCTGAATTTCAGATCAAATCTCAGTGGGTAAGGGTGTGGGGGAGGCTGGGACACCAGGAGGTGCTGCTGGCTGAAACTAATGTTCTCAGTCCTTCTAAACTGCAATCAGGACGTTTTTCTTCAGATTTTCTTGATTACTTCTCTCCAAAATGAATACACTCTACCCCAAGTCAGTGCTTCCCAAACTTTTATGTGCACTAGGATCACTGTGATATCTTGTTAAAACTGCATGTTGAATCCTGTACCCAGAGATCAGGGAATGAGACCTGAGAATTTGCATTTAATCTGCTGATGCTGATGTTGCTGGTCTGGGAAGCTCACTTTGAGGGAAAATTCCAGTCTGAAATGAATGACTCTCAAACTTTAAAGCACAATGAAATTTACTGACAATCTTGTTAAATTGTAGGTTCTGATTCTGTGGCTCTGAGATGAACCCTGAAACTCTGCATTTGACTATCTCTCAGGTGATGCTGTCTGTACGAGGACCACTCTCTGCATAGCACTGTCCCAAGTCATGCTGCCATTGACCTCTGACTGGCTGAAGGTCAAGTGTTTCCATCCCTTAGGAATAAAGATCTCTGTCTGGCTGCTATTCCTCACTGCATTGCAAGAGGCTTTGGTCTCTCAGTTTGCATGTGTCTGCAATTCTCTGCTCAGTCTACCCCGCCTCACATCCCTGCTAGAGGCCAAGCTGCCCAATCAGCTGTGGGAACACCTGTTCAACTCAACAGCAGTGCCGTGGGGACAGTTAAGCCTCATCAGGCCCTGGCTCTTTCTGGCTGCTGGACATTCCGCTCTTTCTTTCTCCCTGGGGCCTGCTTTGCCCACTTCATGCTGGCAGAAGCTGCCTGAATACCAGCTGTTCCCTTGCCCTTGAAACCAGCCATGGTCAGCTTCTCTCTGGCTTCCCTGCTGTCCCTGGCCACTCCAGAGTGTGACTGCAAACTGTAAAAAACAAGCCTGAGACAACCTGGGCCTGCAGCTGCTTGGGAGAAAGGGCAGAAGGAACTTGGAAATGGTTCAAAGTTAGGAGATGGCAAGATGGGCACTGGGGGAGGAATAAAGAGGAACGGGAGTTCATTGATGTCTCATGTTTGAGGTCTGTTGTTTGCAGGAATCATAAAAATAAGGAAATCAACCTAATATGCAGTATGAAGGAATGGGGGTGTTTCGTTTTGTTTTGTTTCGTTTTTGTAGGGAGGGAGAGTGAAAAGGAAAATGGACTGAGGTTCTGACATGGGCTGCGATGTTTCCACTTACAGAGAGAGAGGGTCAGATTAAATCACCTTCAAGACACTGCGCATCTCAAAAATCACTATGGGAGAGATTGTCAGAGAAGGTCAGGTAAACCCTTAGGGTTTAGAATTAGGAAGACCTAGATTTAAATCTCCACTTTTCCTATTTGATGACTGGGAGGTGTTGGGTCTGTCACTAGCCACTCTCAATTGCTTCTTCACCAGTGAGCATTAACTGAAATAAAAATAAAAAGGACCTAAAATAACTGCTGGTACACAGTGGGTACACAAGAAGCAGCTGCTAATATTGTGGTGATCATTAAAATATGGACTAGCTGCTCCTGTCACTGCGCTTCATTTAGCTGAGTTGGAAACAAGAGCTCCGATGTGCATTGTATTCTTTTTCTCTAGAAATCAATTCTGTGCTGCCCCTTAGGTAGTCTGTGTTTGCTAAACTCAGCCCCCAAGAGAATGTGTTCTAAATCTCGGGACAAGAAGGTAACAATAATCCAAGCAGTAAGTTGCCATACTTAGCAAGTTTTAGGGAATTATTTAACATTAAATTGTGAGAAAACTGACTGTAAAAGAACTGGTCCAATGGCTCCTGTGGGCCCTGTAAAGTGAAGGAAATGTTTAAGAACAGGGTGGGTAGAATGGGACAGAGTGATTTTGCATTCTCTTTTGCTCTGAAAATTGTTGTCTTGGGATACCAAACAGAGTGGGTGCTCATTAAATGGATCCTCTTTGCAAGAAGGATGTCTAGGACTATACTGTCCCACTCCTTGAAGATCACAGGCCATCTTGGATATGACTGGCATGTTTATTTACAGCCTGATGTTTTGTTAATTTAGTTCTCTTTTGGGGTTACTAGAAGGCAAGCAAAAGAAATCAAGTCAGCTGATTCATGGACAGGAATTCAGTGGAAGAATGTCAGGAGCTTACAGATATACCAGGTGGGCTGGAGAGTCAAAGTTTGCAAAGAGTAGGATTGCAGGACTTAACTGATGGGGCACTGCTACACAGGTGAGTCTGTTCCGATGGCACACACATTTCCTGTTCCTTCCTCCCTCCCACCTCCTCTTCTTCCTTCCTTCCTTCCTTCCTTCCTTCCTTCCTTCCTTCCTTCCTTCCTTCCTTTCTTCCCTCTTTCCTTTCATACTGGAGATTGAACCCAGGGCCATCACACTGAGCTACATCCTTTTGCCCTTTTGAAAAATTTTTTTAAAATTTTGGGACAGGGTCTTCCTAAGTTGTAAAGTTACTCAGATTCAGCTCAAATTTGATGATCCTCCTGCTTCAACCTCCCAGAGTTCTGGGATCTCAAGTATGCTCCACATGCCTAGTTCCATGTACACTTTTCTTATTACTTGAGGGAACAGGCCTAGTATTGTCACCACTGTTCTCTCAGGCCCAGCTGCCAAATGCAGCATGATGCATCCTTTGGTGACCCCGATGATGCTAGCTCACAAGAAGCACATTAATTAATAGCATCATATTAATTAACGACTAGCTCAGTTTTACATCCGTGTCTGGCAATTACTTTAGCTTGCTATTTTGCTTATAAGATAGAACAGTTCCAAGGACATTCACATGATTCACATGGGCAACATGTAGCACAATGAACAGTATTGCCTTGGATATTAATCTCTGAGTTTTGGGTAGTTAATTTCTTATTAGGCCTGGAGTTATGATCCAATCATTTGTGTCTGCGGTGCTTTGGGTAAATATCCCCTGAAGATCTGCAAGTGAAAGTCTTGGTACCTACAATGGTGCTGTTGGTTGGTGCTATGGACCTTTAGGGGGTGAGGATTTGAGGGATGTCCTCCAGTCATCAGGAGCGCAACCTTGAAGAGGGTTAGGGAACCATCTCTTCCCTTTGCTTTCTGGCTCCTGAGGTGAGTGGTTTGCTCTGTCATGTGCTCCCACCATGATGTACTGCCTTGCAAGAGGCCTAAAGCAAGAAGGCTCCTCAGTCATGGACTGAGCCATAGCAAACCTTTTTCTTTAAGGTTAATTATCTCATGTGTTTTGTTATAGTGATGGCAAGCTAACTAATACAGTATCTGATATGTTTAAGTTTAAAAAACAAATGCTTAGAGCCAGGCAGAGTGGGGCACACCTGTCATCCCAGCACTATGTAAGCCTGGGGCAGGAGGATCACAAGTTCGAGCCAAGCCTGGGCAATTTAGTGACTTAGCGAGACCCTGTTTCAACATATAAAAGTAAAAAAAGGGGTGATGTAGCTCAGTGTAAAGGCCCTGGGTTCAATCTGAGGTACCACACATGCACAAAGAACAAAAAAGAAAAATACTTAGCACAGTGTGTAACGAATAACCCTAAGGAATTTCACTGGACAAACAACTCTACCCACTCCAGAATTATTTCCATGGTATTCTCCACTTATTTTAGAGCACACCTAGGCAAATGTGGCACTGCCTTCCCATGTGCCTTCTTTCCCCAAATGTATTCTGAAATGGGCTTAAAATCACCTATGTAGCCAATTTGTGTATTAAGCCACATAATACATAGGTAGACCTAACATGTAGTAGAAAGAATTTAAAAGACAAAGAGTATAACTTTTACTCTTCTTTCTCCTTCCCCACCCTCATATGTAATAATCAGTGGCTAATCTTTTGTTGCTTTCTGTAATATTTTAAGGCAGGAGGAGGATTGGAAAAAAGGAAGTAGTGGCCATGTCTCTTAGCACCTAGATTCCTCCATGGTAAAAAATTTGTTTGTAACGTTTGTAGGCGTGCCCCTCCACTCCCTTTGTGTGTTTGAATGATTCTCAGTGCAGCTAACAATTCTACTTCCAATTGAGGAGTGATATGGAATTATGTTTTTTTTTTAATGAGTACGCATTTTTTTTGTGTGTGAAAATAATAAAGCAGATGAGTATTTCCAATGAAGCTCTCACCAGGTGTGGTGGGACACGCTGATAATCCCAGCACTCGGGAGGCTGAGGTAGGAGATTCGCCATGAGATCGAGGCTAGCCTGGGCTACATAGTGAGTTCAAAGCCAGCCTGAACTATATAATGAGACTGCCTGAAAACAAAACAAAACAAAACAAAGCTCTGATAATTTCTTTCTTTCCTTGCCATCAATTTGCTCAAAACGAGAAGACAGAGAGAGAGAGAGAGAGAGAGACAGAGAGAGAGAAAGACAGAGACACAGAGAGAGAGAGGGAGAGAGATGGAGAGAGAGAGAGACAGAGATAGAGAGACAGAGAGAGAGAGGGAAGGAGGGAGGGAGGGAGGGAGAGAGAGAGAGCGAGAGAGCGAGAGATGAGAGGAAGCCAGGGCAAGAGCTAGAGACAGGGTTAGCAGTGTCTGCTGGGCCTCCACAATGTACCTAACCCCTCAATGAGGGCAATGCATATTAATCAGGTTTACAATTCTAGCAAGTAAATGAGGGCATGTTGGTCTTTTTGAAAGGAATCAGGGTCACAGTTGCCAGAGCACAAGCAGTGGAAACAGTGGGGTGGTGTGGAAACTCAGTCTCCCCTGCAGATTCTCTGCAGATATTGTTTTATAGCCCAGTGAACAAACCACTTCAAAACAGCAGTTGAGGCTTAGATAAAAAAAAAGTATGAAATGGCATGACTCAGTAATTTTGCCAAATCCTGAAAAGATGTTTCTGTAACTAACAATCAGTAATGAAGGAGCAGAAAAAAATTGTTTCTATAGACATACCTACACACAAATGCATTTACATACACACATCTGTGTATCACACGCACACACACGTATATAATTAGGTTAGAGCAGAATAATTTATATAGACACCATTCATTAAAGTGCCCATTGCTAACAGACATCAATCTGTTGGTAAAATTTGAGGCCCTTCTGTCCAGCTTCCTCCCGCTCACTCTATGAGTCAGTCAGTCTGTTTGCCATCCAGTCTACTGTAGAACAGGGCCCAGAGACTAAGTCCTGGTGGTCCCATTCCTGGGAGTTGCAAATAGAGGAAGAGAGATGAACCTATAAATGGATAAACTGCATCTGACCTGTGTCCTCCGGGATGGCAGCCTGTGTCAGAGCACCCTGGCTCTAGGGTTTGTGCCTGTCACACACACTGTTCTCTACCCTGTGGGCACCTCTGGGCTTTTCTCATTCCCCGGACTTCATTTCTTTCCTTTGCAATCTCCTGTCTCACTTGCATAGCACTGGTGCCTACTGGCTGGATTTAGTTTGGTGCCACGAAGTTGCTGTATGGACAGGAAGAAAGCGTGCTCAGCTCCTTAGGCTCCTGTCTGCAGCCAGTTCCTTCCCGGGAGGGAGTCAGGTCTGCCAGGAGCTGGGCAATATGCCCCTCAGTTTTGAGTCCTCTCTCCATCTGCAGGACCTGTGCAAGAGGACTCTGGGAGGCTGGCTTTTCACCAGTTTTTCCACAAAGCTCCTGCTTTCCTCCTGGGTGGCCATTTCCTCTGGCCACTGGCCACTCTGTGGTGTCCATCAGTTGATCCAAGACCCACCTTGGAAGTTTGGTAGGCAGACTGATCACCCCATAGTGTAAAAGGCCAAGCATTACCCCACCCACCTCTCCATCTGCCCTTCTTGGAGAGAGGCCAGAGAGGGATATAGGAGAGATTTTATTTAATTTCGATTTCATTCATTCTCAAGTCTCCGAAGCAGTAGAATTAAGCTAACTCTGA
>RJWM01028672.1:0-25263 GCA_004363535.1 Dasyprocta punctata
CTTTGATTTTGAACTGTCCTTTGAACTTAACTATTTATGCGATGGCAAACAGAACTACTGAAATGACACTTAGGATTTGGAGGCAGATTTATTTATGTTGACAGGTTGTGATCAGGATCATTCCCAAAATATCAGGCCTTGATCTCTGGTGGTCTAGGGCTCGTATGGGATAAGCAAGCAGGAAGTACAGAGGCAGAATGACTTGTCAATTGGGGATTGGTTTGTACAATATGCATTGTAGCGACCAGCTATCTATCACAGTGACCAGCCATTTCTAAGTAACAGGAACTGGAATTGGAAGTATTACCTGGGCAACTAACAAGCTGAAGTATACTGCCTGGATGGGCATCTTCTGCTACATTTTCCCCGTTTTAGTTTCCCTGGCAAATCTTTACTGGGCATGTTACTTCTGATCTTCTGAGACAAGGCCCAACTAGAAGCAACAACACTGGGGCTGTCAGTGATTCTAGGATGGGCCCTAACCAAGGTCCCCAAGACTGAAAATTCCCACCAGGAATTTGTGGTTTGTTTCCCTTATTATAGGTTTTCTCCCTAAGTTGACTCTGACAAGGGAGTGAAGGAGTTAATCTGATCTAGGAGAGTGTCCAATATGCCTTGGATGCTTGTCAAATCTTTATCATTTGTGAAGGCCTTCCTGGTTATTTTTTATTCTCTTGGAGCAATCATACACAGAGCTAAGGCAAAGCAAAGACTGGGGTAGGTAGCCCGAAAAAGCACAAAAATCAAGGGGAGTAATGTTTTGAGGTATGAAGCAATCCTCTGAATGGTGTCCTGAGGCTTCAGCCATGTGTGGACTGGTCAGCATATCCAGAGTGACCAGAGCAGGACTTTGAGTGTGTTGTCTTTTCAGAGTGAGCCCCAGAGGAGCTGTCTAGCCCAGGTAAATTTTCCAGAACTCTGGAACAGTGAATCTAAAGCTAGACTTTTGTCCATAGTTCCCCCCCCCCCCGCCACCGGGGATTGAACTCACAACCTCGCGCTTATCAGACAGGCGCCTAAGTCACTGAGCCAAACTCCCGGCCCTGGTTTTTTGAGGCAGGGTCACACTGTGCTAGCTTAGGCCGGCCTTGCACTCGCGTTGTAGCCCTAGCTGGCCTCGAACTCACAGCGCTCCTCCTACCTCAGCCTCCTGAGTGCTGGGATTAAAGGCGTGCGCCACCACGCCCGGCTTGTCCATAGTTATTTAGGAGATCCGGTGCAGCATGTGGCACCTGGACAGTCAGGTCTTGGCCTAAGGTGAGTTTGTCAGCTTTCTTGATCAGAAGGACAGTGGCTATTAGAGTGCAAAGGCACAGTAGGGAGGCAGCCTTTAGTGACGGAATCGAGTGTTTGCACAGCTAGGCCACTGGGTGCTCCCAGGGGCTGACAGTCTGAGTAAGCAGCATTTTTTGTGTGAACTCAAGGATCCAGATTCTATGGAAGCCAGCAGCTCCAAGAAATTTGTGGAGTTTTTTCTTGTAACCAGTTTCTGCCAGATGTTACAGCTGAGCTCTTGTGTGTGGCCAGCAGGCAGCTTGAGTGTCCTTAATCAGAAGTGCAGTGATATTTTGTGCTGGGAAACTAACGACGTCAGCTGTGAGGGCTTCTCCAAAGAGGGTAAACAAGTTTTTGAACCCTCTGGGAGGTTGAGTCCAGGTCAGTTGACTTTTGAGTCCAGAACTGGGATCTTTTCATTTAAAGGTGTAGAGGGTCTGGCTGATAGGAGCCAATCGAAGGCAGGAGAAGGCATTGTGTAGGTCCAGGCAGATGTCCCAGCAGGCTGTGGGTGGAGGAAGACTGAGACAACATATACAGAGGGCAATTGTGGTGGCATTGGAAACTCAGAGATCTTGAACTGGCTTTACAGGAAGGAGAGGTGTATTTTAGCAGTTTGACAGTATTTAGGCATGTTGAGGTTTTGAAGCTTCATTTTTTTCTTTCTCTCGGGACCATGATGGAGGTGGGAAAGGACAGAGAAACAGGCTGTCCTGGAGTCAAATCTGTTGCTAGGACCTCCCCCAAAATAGTGGGAGAGTTCCCAAACCCTTGTGGCAATTGAGTAACAGTCCAAAAAAGGTGTATACGTTAGGAACCACATAATGCAAGGTGATAGCTATATTGCTGATGCATGGAGATCTTGCCTGAGGTGATTAAGTTTATCAGGCTGATGTGTGGTGGATGCCTCTTTGTGCTTCCTGTGACATCTGACAACAATGGGGGTTATGGTGAGGTGGCATGGTTGATGGCCAAGCGTGGAGGTGAGTCTTCAGCTCATACATCTGGGAGGAGAGTTTTCAGAATTGCAGTTATCTGTCTGAGGCTGATGCAGGCATCATCTTCTTCTTGGGGAACAGTCAAAGTTGAAAGTGCAGAGTCAAATGATAAAGAGGCTGACTGGCTTGGTGCATAGGAGACTGTTGCTTCTAACTTGAAGAGGAGGTCTTTTCCCGGAAGTGGTGAACCCTATAACTTTTTTTTTGTCTTTTTGAGACAGGGTTTCATTATGCAGTTCAGGCTGGCCTTGAACTCATTGTTTACTAGGAAAGTCACAGGTTTGTCCCTGACTTTTGCAATAACCATGGGCTCATGGGGGCCCAATCTGATAGAGCTCAGTCTGTCCTATTCATTGAGGCCTGACAGAGGAAGGATAGGTTCATCTTGAGGTGGATAGTCAGGCATTTTTCTGTCTTGAAAATGGAGGGCACACTTATTTTTTGGGTCCAAAGCCCTTATAACTTGTAGCCAGAGGGCATGGTCATCTATAAGACTGGATTTTCTTACAGATATCAGGTGCTTTTTTTTTTTTTTAAATCAGGTTTCTGGGTAACAGTGGTTGATGGACTTTTTGTCCCCATTTTTGATGTCTTTGAGAAGCACTTGACTGAGTTGTTGTTAGGTGGGGTGACCTTTGGAAAGGCCATGGCAACTCATTCGTTTGGGCTGACAGTCCAATTTTTCCCCAGTCAAAATATGGAACTCAGAAGGAACTGCTGACAGCCATCTCAGGTGGGCGTTAGATGATGCCATCTGACCAGGACAGAAGCAGGAGGCTCTGGAGGGAGGGCCTCTGTGGCTGAATGCAGGCAATGGCTCACTGGAGAAGTAGTAAGTTGGGAGTGGGAATGAAGCTTTAGGTTTTGGTAGCAACCGTAGTGGCCGATGAGGTGCCAAGGCAGAATTCTCAGGAAAAATGGGCCTCTTTTTTCCTTTTTTTCTTTGAGATTCAGGGAGTGGTTTGGTTTCATTTTTAACTCCATAAAAGCCTTTTTCCTTGCCATCAAAGACTGGATTTTGACTAATTAATTCTCATCTCTGCCTTCCTACACTTGTGTTGTGTATTCTTGAACAATGGTGCAACAAAGGGCAGGTGCCCCTCAGAGAGAGACCATTCAGAGGCTTGCCTGGCTGCACCCCTTGAAGGGACTTAGGTGTGACGTAGCTAAGGAGGGTGTGAGGCCTCTGTTATGCCATATGTTGATTGCCATGGAACCGCAGGGGAGGGCCCAATCAGCCACTGCGACCAGTGCTTTCCAGTCTTGGTGCACAGATGGAGCAGCCTATTGCTTACCCTGTCTATTCCACTCACTCACACATTCATTCAACAGGCACTCAAGAGATTAAACGTTCCAACCCCCTTCCCTTGAGGATGTTCCTAATGGGAGTTGATTAGTCTGTCCCGTTTGAGCTAAGCAGGACTGACAGACAAACTGGGGTCTCCCCAGGGGTCTTACCAGAGTCAGGCAGGCAGACAGACTGCATCTTCCTCCTTTTGAGGTCTGATGTGAACTTCTCAAATGGGGAGCCAGGAATCCTCCTCCATCCCTCTGGGGGGGACTCAAGAAATCTCAAGGGCACACCTTCCGTCAGGACCTGGAGAGGTCCTTGCTCCATCCACAAGGGCCATGACTGGTGAACAAAAAGGTCAGCACAGACGATCTTCCTGGCCAGTATGCCAGATGCAACGGCAAGCAGAAACTCTGAAACCACACCCAGAATTTGGAGGCAGATTTATTTTATGTTGGACTAGGAATCAGTTGTTTCTTAAAATCTCAGGCCCTGATCGCTGGTGGTCTAGGGCTTATATGGGATAAGCAAGCAGGAAGCACAGAGGCAGAATGGCCTGTCAACTGGGGATTGGTTCTTACCATACACATCTCAGTGACCAGCTATGCAAAAACACCAAAGCAGTGATGGTGAGCTTTTCAGAGCTTTCGATGATATAAACAGCCTACTGTGACACTCATGCCATAGGTTTGCTTAACACCACACTAAAGTATATATAGACTTTATTTATTTATTTAAGATAGGGTCTTACTATGTAGCCCAGGCTAACCTTGAACTCACTGTGATCCTCCTGCCTCAGCCTCCCAAGTGCTGGAATTACAGTTGTGTGCCACTGGCTATATAAACTTTACTTAATTTTATTGACTTATTTATTTATTTATTTTGAGACTAGATCTCACTCTGTGGTTCTGCCTGGCCTTGAACTTACTATGTAGCCCAGCCTGGCCTCAAACTCGTCCTCCTGCCTCAGCCTCCCAAGTGTGGGGTTGCATGAGTGTGCCACTATACCCAGCATATATAGATTTTAAGACATGGCTTTTTGTTTGCTTTTTTAAAGCTTTTTTTTTTTCAAAGATAACATTGGCAGATAGTATCCTAAGGATAGAAGAGGTATTATTGTGCTAGTGTCTTCTTTCTAGGTTTTGGATACTGTGATTTCAATTCTAGGTCATTTCCAGGTGGAGTAAACAACTCCCTTACCTCCCCAAAGCCCTTGGCTCCTTAACATCTTCCCCTAAGAGCAATATTCCTTTAAATTGAAATATAATTTGTTCTATGCCATATCATCTGGCAATTCAAATGTATATATAACAGAGTTTAAAGAGGGACTCAAAAAAAAAATAAAAAAAATAAAGAGGGACTCAGACACCTGCACATCCCTGCTCGTAGCAGCATTATTCATGGTAGCTCAGAGGTTGAAGTTACCCACATGTTCATCAACAGGCGAGTGAATTAACAACATGTGAGCTACACATATCATGGACTGTCATTCAGCCTTAAATAGGAGTGAAATTCTAATGCATGCTACAGTGTGGATGAACTTTGAAATCACTGTGTCAAGTGAAATAAGCCAGATTGAGAGGGATAAATATTACATGATTCCATTTATGAAACAGGGACTAGGGAAGAGGAGGGAATGTGAGTTGCGTTGGAGATGATAAAACATTTTGGAGATGGGTGGTGGTGATGGTTGCATGGCATTTAGTGATGTACTTAATACCACTGCATTGTAGCCGGGCGTGGTGGTGCACGCCTTTAATCCCAGCACTCGGGAGGCTGAGGTAGGCGGAGCGTTGTGAGTTCGAGGCCGGTTTGGGCTACAACGCGAGTGCAAGGACGGCCTGAGCTACACAGTGCGACCCTGCCTCAAAAAACCAGGGCCGGGAGTTTGGCTCAGTGCCTTAAGCGCCTGCCCTGGCAGGCGCGAGGTTGTGAGTTCAATCCCCGGTGCCGCAAAAAAAAAAAAAAAAAAAAAATACCACTGCATTGTATACTTAAAAGTAGCCAAGCATGGTGGTACACACCCATAATCCCAGCACTCAGGCAGCTGAGGCAGGAGGATCACCATGAGTTTGAGGCTACCATTGGCTACTTAGTGAGTTTAAGGCCAGCCTGGATTGTATTGTGAGAACAAACAAAAGATTAAATGGTAAGTAGTAAATTTTAAATTATGTATATATTACCACAACAGAAAGAAATACAAGTGCAGGGGGCATGTGTAGCTTAGGGGTAGACTGCTTACCTAATAAAACCTGGGTTCAATCTCCAGAACAACAACAAAAAAGGTTACATAAGGGTTCCCAACTTCATTTTGGAGACTCCAGACTTCTCTTTAGGAGCAGATTTTGACAGGGGTCTTAGTGGACCTGTCCACAATGCAGGGAGGGCCTTGCCTGGAAAAACAAAGCTTTGTCTGTTAAGAACTAACTAATTAGTTTGTCATTTTATTTCCCATTCCTAGGCTATCCATCCAGGATATGGCTTTCTTTCAGAAAATATGGAATTTGCCGAATTTTGTAAACAAGAAGGAATTATTTTTATAGGCCCTCCTTCATCGGCAATTAGAGACATGGGTATAAAGAGGTATGAAGTTTGATCTTTTTAAATATAACCATATGAAGGTCAATTGGAATAGCTCTCTTACATGTCATTTTTTTAACCCTCTTATTGCATGAGTTACTTATCTGCCATGTGGAATAACTCCATTGAATTACAGAAAGTATTCAGTTGTAATGTAGTAGTAATTAGTGTTATAATAGTAATTAGTAGCCAGGCATGGTGGTGCACACCTGTGATCCCAGCACTCAGGCAGTTGAGGCAGGAGGATTGCCATGAGTTTGAGGCTGCCCTTGGCTACACAGCAAGTTCAAGACGAGTCTGGACTACATATCAAGACCCTGTCTCAAAAAAGCAATGCCAACCCCCGCCAAAAAAATAATTAGTGTTTCTATTCAATATATTAACTAGTTTTTTGGACAAAAAAGTAAGGTGGCATGAACTACCACATGAAATGGAAAGTAACTAGTAGACACTTCAGTGTGTGTATTAATATCATATCTGATGCTAGTCCTTTCTCTACCATAAACCTTTAAAGAATTCCATTTTAATTTGTGCACTGGACTGTGTTTGTATTTTTCGCGAAAGAAAGAATCTGTAAATTGGGGCCTCTTGGGTTTCTACTCCACAGCACATCCAAGGCCCTCATGGCCGAGGCTGGGGTACCCGTCGTGGAAGGTTACCATGGTGAGGACCAGTCAGACCAGTGCCTGCGCGAGCATGCGGGGAGGATTGGCTACCCTGTCATGATTAAAGCCGTCCGAGGAGGAGGAGGAAAGGTAAGCTTGGCAGGACTGGCCTTAAACTCACAGTGATCCTCCTGCCTCAGCCTTTGGAATACTGGGGATTACAGGCATGTGCCACCATGCCCAGCCTGTGTTTATTTTGTAATCATAACCATCTCCTCTCTCTTAGGGCATGAGGATTGTTAGATCAGAAAAGGAATTTCAAGAACAATTAGAATCTGCTCGGAGGGAAGCTAAGAAGGCTTTCAATGATGATGCTATGCTGATCGAGAAGTTTGTGGACACACCAAGGTGAACTGAGCTTTTTGTCCTGGATTTAGTTTTTTAAAAATTGAACTGTGAAAGTAATCCGTGCATATTTTACAAAACATAAAATTCCAGTAATGCATATGCCAATTAAATTCCCCAATCCTAGGCCCTGATGTAACCACTAATTATAGGATTGTGCAGCTTCTTCCAACCATTTTCTGTGTAAATCCAAATATATGTCTACATGCACAGGAAAACAAAATACATACAAAAGCACAGAAACAAATGTACTATTATATATGACTGTTATAGCGTATGCTAACACAGTGTACACGTCTTTCCATGTCCAGATCTGCCTCATTCTTTTATTGTGGCTTAATGGTTCTGTGATATACCAATAAGCCCATTCAGTGTTTCTTATTGATCAAATTTAGAGTTTTCAATACAAAAAATTTTTGTTTATTTACTTGCGGTACTGGGGATTGAACCCAGAGCCTTCACACTGAGGTTACATCCCCAGCACCTTTTTTTGTTTTTTACTTTGAGATACAGTCTTGCCAAGTCACTGAGCTGCCCAGGCTAGGCTCAGACTAGCAATCTTTCTGCCTCAGTCCCCCACGGTGCTGGGATTACAGGCATGTGCCACCACACCCGGCTTGGAATTTTGTTTTCATGTTTGTGTAAGGGAGTGATGTAAGGGAGTGATGACAAAGTTTCGTTTTCATAGATTTTTGTGGCAAGTTTTACAAATCTCTGTGACCTATGAGTCAGGTGAAAAGAGCAATTCATTTGGAAACCAGATTCATTTGGAGACCAGACAGGGATTGACCTTGAAGGTATTGTTGCCCAGGGCAGGGAGACTCCAAGGGACCCTCCGCCTCTCCTCTTCGGGTCCTTGCCCTCACTCCGGAGAAGAGCAGAGAAACGGGACTCTTAGCAGAAAATGGGGGTGGGGGTAGGGGGAATCAAGACTGGTGAGGAGTGAAGTGACAGCTTGTATAAATCATAGCAAATGCAGAGAAAGCAGAAGAGAAGCGATCTTCGCCGCAGAGCTGTGCTGCAAGGCGGGGTATGCTGATTTCCAAAGTAACTGTTTCACTGATCGATGGTCCAGGCCAGTCAGGGTCTGAGCCTTTGTTTCTGCGAACAGGACAAAGTCAGCATCAGTAAATGGAGTGACACTTTCATAAGGAGAGAGTGAGGCACATTTTCTCAAGTACATGGTGCACAGCACGCGATGATCCTACAGTGGTAACCATCCGGCTTTTGCCTTGGGTTTTTGTTTATGCCCTCTAATCGGCCCCCTCCATAGTGAACATGAAGCTTTAGCCTCTTCCAAGACTCTGCCAAATTTTGCACATGTAATTTTGTATTCTCCTTAAAGGGCCCAAAATGTTTCTGTTTCAGAGCTCACAAAATGTGGGACTGTACCTATATAGGACACAGTAAATGAAATTTACTTTTTTTAGACAGGGTCTTACTATGTAGTTCAGGTTCAAACTCACTGTGTAGCCCATGCTGGCCTCCAACTTTTAGAGATCCTCTTGCCTCACCCTCCTGAATGCTAGGATTTACAGGCATGTACCGCCATGTCCAACTTGAAATTTACTTTTGATAAATATACATCTAAGACATGCTGATGGTCCGGACACAACAGTTTGAAGAAATAAAATAAGCACCTGAACCAAAATAAGCACCTGAAATGATACAAATTTAGAACAGTTAGATAGGAAATTTAAAATAACATTAATATGTTAAAGGTTTTAATGGATCAAGTACACAAGATGCAAGAATAGATGGATTGGGAAGGAGATAGAACTCAATGGTAGAGTACTTGCCTAGTGTTGGGGCCCTGGGTTTGATTCCCAATGATACGCGAACAAACATACAAAAAACAAATAGGTAATATAAGTAGAGAGATGGGCATACTAAAAAATAGTTTTGTAATATGCTAGAAATCAGCCAGGTGTGGTAGCACATGCCTGTAATCCCTGCACCCAGGAGACTGAGACAGGAGGATGCCTTGAGTTTGAGGCCAAGCTGGGCTACATAATGAGACCCTGCCTTAAAAAAAAAAAAAAAAAAGCTAGAAATCAAAAACACTGTAACGGAAATGAATGCATTGGATGGGTTCATTAGGATTCTTGTCTAGAGACAGCCAAGGAAAGAGTCAGTGATGTTGTACATTTGTTGATTAAAATTTCCCAAACTGAAATGCAAAGAGAAATAAAAATGGAAAAAAAGAAAAAAGAAAAAAAATCAAAACAGAATATCTAAGAACTGTGGGATAGCATAAGAAGAGTAACAGCCGGGTACAGTGGCAGACCTGTAATCCCAGCCCTCGGGAGGCTGGGGCCAGCCTAGGCTACATAGTGAGCTCAAGGCCAGTCTGGACTACACAGCAATGAGACCCTGTCTCAAAAAACTTGGAAACTAAATAAATAAAGATAACATCTTATTTGAACGCCACAAGAAGAACAGGAAAAGGAGCAAGAGAAATATTTGAAATAATAATGGTCAACAGTTTTCCCAAATTAATGACAGATACAAAGCTAGGAATCTCAGAGGAGAATACCAAGCAGGATAAACAGCAAAATACATACAGCTGAGGACTGAGCAAACAGCTCAGTGGTAGAGGGCTTGGCGAGCACGCACAAGACCCCAGTTCAGTCCCCACTGCGCACACGTGCAGACACACACACACACACACACACCAACACCCGTGCACAGCATACTCAAACTACAGAAAATGAAAGACAAATAGACAGCTATGGGGGGTGTTAACTATAGAAGATCAAAGGTAAGAAATTTCCTGAGAAAACATGTAAGCAAGAAGAATGCAGTGAAATGTGAAGGGTTGAGAATGTCGGGCGTGGTGGTGCACACCTTTAATCCCAGCACTCGGGAGGCTGAGGTAGGAGTGTTGTGAGTTCGAGGCCGGCTTGGGCTACAACGCAAGTACAATGCCAGTCTGAGCTACATAGTGCGACCCTGCCTCAAAAAACTAGGACTGGGAGTTTGGCTCAGTGGCTTAAGCGGTTGTGAGTTTGATCCCTGGTGCAGGAAAAAAAAAAAAAAAAAAAAAAGAAGGGTTGAGAGAAACTCATGCTTATGTACCCAACAAAATCATCCTTTAATGACTTTATCAGGAAAACAAAAATCGAGGGAAATTGTCACCCATAGACCTGCCTTGACAGAAGTATTAACACAAATTTTCCCAAGGTTGGAAACTGAGGTTAACATAGAGAAAGAGAATTAGAGAGGGAATATGGATGGTAAACTAAAATTCCTTCTTCTTATTCTAAATTGAACTAACAGATAGTAGCAACAGGGGTCAGGCTATGACTTAGTGCTAGAGCATGTGCTTAGTGTGTTGGGACCTTGGGGTCCATCCCCAGCATTGCACAATACACACCCCCCCAAACACATGCACACAAGCACCACCACCAAGAACAACAACAACAGCAATAATAGTTTTGTGTATTTGATGATTATGGCTTTGGGACAGAGTAAATGAGGAGGAAATATCAATAAGGCAAGAAATCAAAAAAAGAAAAAAAATCAGCTGCAAGTATTTTTGTCAAGAGCGTGTGTTAGCTGGGTTGTAAAATTTAAAAATGGAACATTCAGGAAGGATGATAGATGAAGACTATAAATTCTTCCAAGTGGTTAAATGAGGTGCTTCATGAAGTGGACCGAAATGAAGAAAAATGGCTCATTGTGCTGAAACAGTACCTTTACAAGACTTTTATAAAGCTTTGGAAAATGTTTTGTTTATTAGTACATACATGTTCACAGCATATCAGGATTACATTCCTTGTGGGAAATGGACACAAATCCGTAATTCATCTTAATGCCTTTTTCATTGCCTGCCCCTCTCCCATCTCTGGACGCCTTCTTTTTGTTTTTGTTTTGTTTTGTTTTGTTTTTTTGTTTGTTTGAGACAGTCTTGCTGTGTAGTTTAGGCTGGCCTTGAACTCACACCAATCTCCCTGCCTCAGTCTCCTGAATTTTTTTTAACCTCTCTGCAGTGCATAATGCTTCCATCCTTGCGAGCAGTCAGTACATGTACACAACACGTCCCAATTTCTTTTTTTATTTCCTTCTTCTGCCTTCCCTCCACCTCTTGATTCTCCTCCCCTTTGAGACCAATCTGTCTCCCTACTTCCTATTAGCTATCTTTCAGTTTGCTCTGGGTTTTTTTACTCTGGGTTTCTCATCTGAGAGAAACCATGTGATATTTAAGCTTATGTATCTGATTTATTTCATTTAACTAAGGCTTTTTTTTTCCCAATGTCATCTGTGTTTGAAAGTTTTTATTTTTAAAGAAATCAATAAAACCAGGGTTAGTGGCACAGACGTATAATCTCAACCCTCTGGGAGGTTGAGGCAGGAGGATTTCGAGTTCTAGCCTAACCTGGGCAATAGAAAAAAAATTTTTTTTCCAATCACTTATTTCTGTGTTATGGTGGTGAATATATGAGGTGAGCTACAGTGTGAACAAAATACAGTCAACCTGCTAAGAATTCTCTCTCTCTCTCACTCTCTGTCTCAACAGGATCTTTTGCTGTTTAGTTCACACTGTCTATTATGGAGCCCAGGCTGGCCTCAAACTCATAGCGAGCCTCCTGCCTCAGCCTCCTAGGTTCTGGAATTACAAGTGTGTGCTACTATGCCCAACTTCACTTATTTCTTAAACCTTTTGTGGGTGAGCCATTTTTATTTCAATGTTTTATGGTTTATAAAATCTGATTGAAAAAGTATAAAGAAAGCTGGTCATGGACGCAGGGCATGGTGGCACATGCCTGTAGTCTCAGCACTCGGGAGGTTGAGGCAAGAGGATCATCACAAGTTTGAGGCCAGCCTGGGCTACATAATGAGTTCCAGGCCAGCCTGAACTACATGGAGGGACCCTGTCTAGAAAAAAAAAAAAAAAAACAAGGAAAGGAAAGCTAGTCATGTAAAGTTTTCATTGGCTTTTTGAGATTATATGAAACATGACTACAGTTTGTGAATTTATTTATTTATTAGTGGAACTGGGCATTAGCCCTGGGGCTTTCATAGCAAGGCACATCCCCCCTTCTTTTTTCTTTTTTTTAATTTTGCAACAGGCTCTTCGTAAGATGTTAAAAATTGCCCAGGCTGGGCTGGAACTTGTGATGTTCCTGCCTCAGCCTCCTGATGCTTTAACAGTTATCACACAAATGGAAGCTTTTTTACTGAGTTTTTTGCAAGAGTAGATCCCCTGCTACATCTGTCACCTCTATTTTGTGGTCAAAATATCGGATCTTACTTTAAAAAAAATAAATAAAGACGAGGCCTCTTGGACATGGATAGCAAACTGTTTGGCGTCAAGCATGTGTTTCTCACCCGTGCCAGAGGAGATCAATAAGCGCGTGCCGTTTGCTTTTGAACAGGCACGTGGAAGTCCAGGTGTTCGGCGATCACCATGGCAACGCAGTGTACCTGTTTGAGCGGGACTGCAGCGTGCAGAGGCGGCATCAGAAGATCATTGAAGAGGCCCCCGCGGTAAGGCCGGGGCGGGAAACCGGCGCCCTGCCCAGCAGTGGGCGTCCTGCTCGCGTCGGTCCGTGCTCACCGCGGCGACTGCGGCGCTCAGGGGCCCTTCCTGGCTCAGCCCCGGTCCTCGCGAGCCCTGGGGAGCGAGGTCCCCTGCACGTTTTTAATTATAATGAAGCGGAATGAATTACAGGAGTGGAACGGGGTGGTCTGTTAATTAGATGTATTTTTTATAGAGGATTCTCTTCACGATTGTTTCTTTCGGATGCTTCTAAAATACGTTAGTAATTTCCCCATGTTCGTGGGTGTGTTGGGAGGAAAGAGGGTCCCTCTCATTTTTGCCCCCTAATATTAATGGTCAACATGTCTTTGAGTTTTTCTTTTAATTGGTTTAGGTTGTTATCTGGGTTATGGACGATTTGTTTTTTATTTATATTTCTTTTTTCCTTTTTTTTTTTTTTTTTTTTAATTCAGGCTGGGCTTAAACTGACTGCAATCCTCCCACCTCAGTCTCCCGAGTGGATTTATATTTCTTTCTTTCTTTTTTCTTTTCTTTCTTTCTTTTTTTTTGGAACCGAGGGTTGAACTCACGACCTTGTGCTTGCCAGGCAGTTAGTTACTTGTGCTGCTGAGCTAAGTCCCCAGCCGAGGATTTATATTTCTTTTAGGGCTGCCACTACCATGGGTTAGACACATGTTTTGTTTTGTTTTCTTTCTTTCTTTTATTTTTATTTATCTATTTATTTTTGAATTGGACAAATATCAAAACATTTATTCTTCCTAAACTTATCTATATCTTTCTTTCTTTTCCTATGTGTTTTCAAAAAAAAAATCTGGAATTTGAGGTTTTTAGTGAATCAACTTGTTACTCCTACATTGTATTCAAAATGTAATTTCTGCTGCAGAGCGTATTGTGCCATTTGAAGTGCATGCCAATAGTTGCCATAAAACCTATTTTCAAGCAGTGATTGCATACATGTGTTGTGGGGTTTTTTTTTTGTACTAGGAATTGAGCTCAGGATCATGCGCTTGCTAGGCAGGTGCTTGTGCTATTGAGTTATTTCCCCAGCCCCATAACTTTTTTTTTGGGCGGCGGGTACCAGGGATCGAACTCACAACCTCATGCTTACTAGGCAAGTGTTTGAGCCGCTGAGCTAAATCCTTGGCCCTGCATACATGTGTCTGTAGCGCACTATTTTAAATAGTAAAATGAATTTTGCTTACTTCTTTATATATTTCTTTTTATGAAACTTGCATAAAAATCTCAATCTCCAGGTTTTCCCTGTATCCCAAGAAATCATTTGCTCTTGATTCAGATTTCTCTGTCATCTTGAAACAAAATGGGAACTATTGAAACTTTTCATATTGAAATAGTTATTCATATAGTTATTCAATCTTGCTGCCTCAGCCTGCCGAGTGCTGGAATTACAGGGGTGTACCACCTGCTATCCTTACCTTTTTTTTTTTGCGGCACCAGGGATCGAACCCACACCCTTGCGCCTGCCACACAGGCGCTTAAGCCACTGAGCCAAACTCCCGGCCCTAGTTTTTTGAGGCAGGGTCGCACTATGTAGCTCAGGTCGGCCTTGTGCTCGCGTTGTAGCCCAAGCTGGCCTCGAACTCACAACGGTCCGCCTACCTCAGCCTCCCGAGTGCTGGGATTAAAGGTGTGCACCACCACACCCGGCTTATCCTTACCTTTTTATTGCAGTTTTTTGATATGTAAAATATAATGCTACTGTATTTTGATAGAAATTTCTGGTAAGGCAAGGTAGTCACGGAAATGTGTATTAAATCATTTTTCATAGCCTGGTATCAAGCCTGAAGTGAGAAGAAAGCTTGGAGAGGCCGCCGTGAGAGCTGCTAAAGCTGTGAATTATGTTGGAGCAGGTATGTTAAAATGTGTTTTTAACAGGAGAGACTAATTGGTTTTAAGTTTCAGAAGGTAAGAGAGATATTTAACTTTTAAACCAGTGGCTTTAAAGCTTTTTTTTTTCTTTTTTTCTTTTTTTAAACCAGGGTCTTGCCGTGTAGTTCAGGCTGGCCTTGAACTCACTGTGTAGCCCAGGCTGGCCTCAAACTTTCAGCAGTCCTCTTGCCTCAGCCTCCTGAACTGCTAGGATTTCAGGCATGCACTACCACACCCAGTGCTGTAGTATCTCACAGAATATAGTTTCTCTCCCTGAGACTCTTCTGTGCTCTGCCTCCTCAACCTCTCAGCGCCCTAAACCCTGACAACCTCTAATCTCTCTGGTGCCTCTACAGTTTGCCTTCTTAAGGTGCACGTAGTGTGATCACACAGCACATCACCTTTCCAGATTGGCCTGTCCCTCTTACTAATAGGGATTTCAGTTTCCTCCATGTCTTCATAGCTTCCTAGTTCATTTCTCTCTTGCGCTGAGCAGTGTCCCATTTTCCGTCTATACTGGCACTTAGGCGTCCATTCCCTGCTGAAAGATATCCTGGCTGCCTCCAGGTTTTGCAAGGATGGCTAGAGCCGCTATAAACATTCTTACGCAGGACTTTATGTAGACGTCATTTTCTTTCAGTTCATTTGGGTAACTCCCAAGGAGCAGGATTGTCAGATCACATAGTGAGAGTATGTTTAGTTCCAGAACAAACTGCCAAAGCGTCTTCCAAAGAGACCGTGCCAGTGCATTCCTACCGCGGAGCAATGACTCAGGGCTTCCTGCCGGCCCGACCTCCTGCGTTCAGAGCTGTCAGGCTTTGGGATTTTGATGAGTTGCCACCTTGTTGCTTTAGCTTGTACTTCCCTAATGATATGGGATGTTAAACGGTTTGCATGCTGCTCAGTGCCACCTGTGTATCTTCTTTTTTTTTTTGGCACTGGGGATCGAACTCACACCCTCGCACCTGCCAGACAGAGGCTTAAGCCACTGAGCCAAACTCCTGGCCCTCTGTGTATCTTCTTTATGAAGTGTCTTTTCAGGTCTTGCCCTCACTTTTAAAATCTGATTGTTTTTTCTTGTTCAGTTTTTGAGGCAGAGTCTTGCTAAGTTGCACAGGCTGTCCCTGAGCTCATGGTCTTCCTGCCTCAGTCTCTCAAAAAGCTGGGATTACAGGTGTGTGCCACCTGCCCAGCTTGCTTTCTGCAGAATCACTGTCTGGTGTCACAGGTGCCTTTGACAAACACTGTCTCAGTCTGAGGCTTGCAATTGTGTTGCCTTGATACTGTCTTTTGTTCATCAGAAGTCTGGTTTTTAAAAATTTTAATGAAGCCCAGCTTATAAGTTCTTCCCTTCATGCCTGTGGTGTTATATGCAAAAAGTCATTACTGTATCCACAGTTATCTCGGTATTCTCCTAAGTTTTTTCTAGGAGTTTTGTAGTTTTGCATTTTACATTTAGGCATATAAAACGTTTTGAATTAATTTTTGTAAAAGGTATATGTTCTGTGTCTGCTACCTTTTGTGGTTTTGAGTGTTTTATATTTCATTTCTTTCCTTAGCATATCAATTATATGTGTAATTATTTTTTAAATTTTCTTAGCAGTAGCCCTAGAGTTTCCAGTATACATCTATAGCTAATTCAAGTGCACTTTTTTTGTTTTTGTTTTTGTTTTTTGAGACAAGATCTGGCTATGCAGTTCAGGTTGACCTTGAATGCTCTGTGGCCTGGAACTCAGAGCAATGCTGCTTCAGCCTCCTGGTTTCTGGTGTTACAGGCATGCACCAGCATACCTAACCCAAATCTACTTCAAATAGCAAGGTATCATTTCACTTCACAAATAGCTTGTACCTTATAATAATAAAATATCCCTAATGTCTCCTTCTTGTCCCTTCTGTTATTATAATTATACATTACATTTATATGTAAACATAAATGTGTACCCATATATAATTAAAATTATTGTTACTCTTATTATTTTGAATAAGCTCATCTATTAAATTAGTCAAAAGTAAGAGAATTAACATTTTATTTTACCTTCACTATTTATTCTCCTGCGCTCTTCCTATCTTCATGTAAATACAATTTCTGAACTGTATCATTTTCCTTCTCTCTGAAGAACTTTTAACATTTCTTGCAAGTGTACTGAATATTTTCAACTGACAAAACCAGAACACCTACACTTAAAATAATGAAGTTCATTGTCTAAAATTCAGCCATAATAAAGTTAAGGGATGCTTGCCTGGCAGGTGCAAGGGCCCAGGTTTAATCTCCATTACCAGAGAAAGGAAGGGAGGGAGGGAGAGGGGAAAAGGAGGAGGAGAGAAGAGAAAGGGGAGAGGAAGGGAGGGAGGGAAAAGAGAAGTGGAGGGGAAGGTGGAGGGAAGGAGAAGAAGAAAGGAAGGAAGAGAAAGATTGTATGCTTTAATAGGTGCCATAGACACATGTGGCTTAGTTGCTGAGCAATTTTTCTATGTATCCCTGACAAAAAGGTCTTCAGAAGAAACTTCTTGGCTCATGCCTGAAATCCCAGCACTCAGGAGGCTGATACAGGAGGACTGCTAAGAGTTCAAGGCCAGTCTGGGCTCCAAAGTGAGTTTAAGTCCAGCCTAAACTGTACAGGGAGACCCTGTCTCAAAAAAGGAGAAGGAGAAGAAACTACTGAGAGCTAACAGTGAAGGAGGGAAATGTGCTTTTCTCAATGGAGTTAGAGTACAATGATCGTGGTATGAGACACCCAGACGTTGTGGGCTCCAGGATAGTAACACATGGTCCAGCCACAGTCCCATTACTACAACAGCTGAGACTGATCCAGAGCTTGGGTTTACCATTTGTCATGACCCCAAATACAATTTTCCATTACTAAATTTCATGGTGAGTCCATTTTTTCGAGACAGGGTCTTGCTCTGTAGCTCTGGCCTTAAACTCACTAGGTAGTCCAGGCTGGCCTTGAATTGTGGCGATCCTCCTGCTTCAGCCTCCTAAATGCTGAGATTACAGGTGTGTGCCACCATGCCCAGCTAGAACCCTATTTTCAACTGCGACTCATTCACTACTGTAAAACATACAGTGTTTTCTGTGTGAAATGTACAATGTGTGTGATTGAATAATGGCAGCCATAACATTCAGTGAGCTATGTTGTGGGAGACCTCGACTTGCTACTGATCCCATGCCGCTGACCACGTGTGACCATTGCGTTCTATCCCTCAGGCACGGTGGAGTTTATTATGGACTCTCAGCACAACTTTTACTTCATGGAAATGAACACAAGACTGCAAGTGGAGCACCCCGTCACTGAGATGGTCACGGGGACTGACCTGGTGGAGTGGCAGCTCAGGGTGAGAACGTTTTCCCCGCTCAAGGTCACCTTTTATCAGTCCGCGTGTGTGGCACGTAATGGATACACTCACGGTGGGGACTCGGGGCACGTCTGTGTCGCGTCTCACCCATCCTCAGAGCGGACCTCCTCGGGGCTCCTGAAAGGTGTCACTGTGGACAGGAGTCACCTCCTGGTGGTTGTGATGAGGACAGGAGAATGGGAGGTGAAAAAGCAAAATGATATTTGCGGCTGTGACATTCTTGCCACTCTGGGGACCCAGAGTCCTAACTTGTCACCTACATTCATTTCCCTTCAGGCACCAGGCGGGCCAGCACGGAGCTGCTGTCACCTAGACTCATCCTGACCGTGTAGCCCACCTCAGGCCACAGCGCTCCAGGCTGTGCTATCATTAAGACTTTAGTGGCCAGACAGATGCCGCCTGAGAACTGGGAAGGCAGAATGGTCCCCAGGAAGCGCTGAGTTAGAAACTCTGCTGGCCCAGGGAAACGTTCATGCCTCCTAGCCATTCAGAGTCCCTGCTTAGAAACCGTTAAAAGCGTTTGACACTGCGATGACAGGTTTCCTGTGTTTTATAGATGCACCCTGAGGTGCGATTTAATCAAGAACATGGTGATTGCTGCTGTTGGGTGCTGTCCAGTCGGAAAGCAGGGATCTCCACGCTGGAGTCTGAGTCCCATTGTTCGTGCTTCACCTCATTCAGTGCAGTCTGTGGTTGGGAGCTAAGGTTGAGAGAAAGTGTGTTTTGAAATGTGCTATAAACCCTGGATCACAGATAACACATTTTAGGGGCATTGTGCAATCCTGCCACATCAGAGTTCAGCTTTTTGAGAAATGTCATCCCAGGACATGAAACTTGGGTCTCTGGTTGTGACCCTGAGCCCAGGATTAGGGGTTCTCAATGGAAATCACCCTGCTCTCATATGAAAAAAGTGTAGCTGTCAAGATCCAGCATCAGAGGTGCTGTTGATAGCGATTTTTGACCTTGATGGAATCGTGCAAGCTGAGCTTGTACCAGGAATGCTACAGTGAACTCCAAATGTTATAAGGGCTTGTTATTTAAGAAACAGTATGCATAGAAAATGGCTGAAGACAGCTGAGTTTGGGTGGTGCATGCCTGTAATCCCAGCACTCAGGAGGCTGAGGCAGGAAGATCACTGAGAGTTTGAAGCCAACCTGGGCTCCATAGTGAGTTCAAGGCCAGTCTGGACTACACAGTGAAACCCTGTCTCAAAAAAACAAAAAAAACAAAGGAAGAAGAGGGAGAGCAAGAGGAAGCGGGAAAGGGAGAAGGAGAAGAAGAGGGAAAAGAGAAAGAAGGAGAAAGAGAAGGAGAAAGAGAAGTAGAAGAAGAAGGAGGAGGAGGAGGAGAAGGAAAAGGAGGAGGAAAGAGAAGATGTCCTAAGGGCAGTCGCAGCCCGCATCTTGACAGCGCTCCCTGTCATGCTTTGCTTCTGCAGCAGTTTCTGTCAAATAAAAACATGATGGTGTGTTGTCAGCCACCTCTTCACTGGATCTGGTACCATTCAACTTCTGGTTCGTTCCCAAAGTCAAAATGACCACGAAAGGTAAATATTTGGAATCGATTCAGGTCATCAGGGCAGCCAGAAGAGTGCCACTAAAAACACAGCCATCTCCCAGCACTGCCTGAGAACACGGCGAGGATGCCGGGATGAGTGTGTTTGAAGTGAGGGCGCGAATTCTGAGCAGGGTTCATCACAATGTGTCTGTTCCTGTAATAAATGTTCCTAATACAAATATTCACCATATTTTCCAATCACAGCCATAGCTGTGTAACTGTTCTTTACTGTGGACAGCAGAAGGAGGCCCAGTGTGCACTGAAGTTCCAGAAAGCAGATTTCTTCAAATATATAAGAGCTCGGCTCTTTTTGCTCTCTTATTGAAAACAATTGATTTTACCTCATCTTTTTTTAGTGTGAACAATGATTTTTTGTTTGTTGTTTTTACAGCGCTGGGGATCAAGCTAGGCAAGTACTGTAGCAACTGAGCTACATCTCCAGCTGCCTCAGATTTTTAAGTCCTAGCCATGTTCTTGAGTCCCGTAGAATCTCTGGATCTTGTTTGTTTGTTGCAACAGGGTGGGGACCCCAGGCTTTCACACTGACCCATATCCCTAGCTCTTTTTTATTTTTTATTTTGAGACAGGATCTCACTAAATTGCTCAGGTAAGTTTTGAACTTGAGCTCCTTCTGCCTCAGCCTCCCAGAGCGCTGGGATTACTGACATGCATTGCCTCGGTCGACTAGGATCCTTGGTTCTTTGCATGTGCTGAATCTAAATTATTTTTTCCATGCTGTGTTGCTAAAGTCTTGATTATTTTGATAATTTTGTCTTCTCAGGATTTCGCAAATAATATGCTGTTGTTTCTGCTGGCCCTTTGGGGATGATTAGTGGTTTTAATGAGCCGAAAGATCCTTTTGGGCCTGAATGGCCTTGAGAACTAATGAAAACCAGGCTTACAGGCTATTAAGGGTTAGAAAAATTATAGTGGGTTTGGAAACTTCTGGCAAGAGCACCAGAAGGGAAAAGGAGTTTTTTTTTTTTTTTTTTTTTTTCCTGAAACAGTAACTAAGAAAGACTAGACCTTTGCAGCCACAGAGGAGATGTGTAATATACATGTACCAACTCCGCACAAGGAATGTAAACTTGTGTGTGCTACAAGTATGTACTGTTAAAAAGAAGGAAGGAAAGTGATCACAAACCCTCCGATGGCCTTTTCCAGGTCACACTGGTTGAAGACAGCAGTGTGTTGTATTGCTTCATGAGCGCCAAGTGAGGGTAACTGTCACAGCTATGGACAAGAACAATGGCCCTGTTTTTAATCTGGATCGCACAGGGACGTAATAAAACTGGAGCACTGTCACATGCCCTGGCCTTTTGCTTCATCACTCATGTGCTGATGGAAATCCTAGCACAGGATGACTCAAGCCAGCTACACTCTTTTCTTGGCTGTGAATGTAAACCTAAATACCAACTGATCACTTATTGGGAAAAAAAAAAAAAAGATTGATTTGGGAACTGAGTGCTACTGTTTTAAATGAAAACTGAAAATATCTTCTTAGTAAAAAATTTTTATTTTGAGCATATTAAACACTGATTATTTATTTATATAGTTAGGTTTTTTGAGACACTCATTGTATAGTCCAGGGTGGCTTTGAACTCATTTTGTAGCCCAGGCTCACCTCAAACTCTTGGTGATTCTCCTGCCTCAGCCTCCTAAGTGCTAGCATTATAGGGGTGTCCACCATGCTTGGCTTGATTTTTATATTTAAGAATCAGCCATCAGTTTTTCCTATCTCCGTTTAAAAACCCTGGAAACCCATTAGAAGTGGACTGTTCCCAAGCCACATCTGTTGTTTAATCTATTTCTGTTTTGCCTGATACTCAAGTGGATGGATATACTCATACCTTTTATTGAACTGCACAGCAAAATCCAAATGTATATTTTCTAGAGAAAAATGCAAGACCATTGACCAAGTCAAGGTGCTTAAGGTGGGTTTTCATAAGAAGCACTGTTCTTCTGTTCCCAGATTGCAGCAGGAGAGCAGATACCTTTGAGCCAGGAAGAAATTCCTCTGCAGGGCCATGCCTTTGAGGCTAGAATATATGCCGAAGACCCTAACAATGACTTTATGCCGGGGGCCGGACCATTGGTACATCTCTCTACCCCTCATGCAGACCTTTCCACTAGGATTGAAACTGGCGTACGGCAAGGTATAGCAAAATAAAATGAAGTATCTCACTCTTTTTATTTATTTATTTATTTAAGTATCTCACGCTTATTAAACTTTTAATACATCTTTTCTTTTCGATTGGAATGGCATTATACTACTCAGACTGATCTGGAACTGTCAAGCGACCCTCCTGCCTCCGCTTTTGGGTAGCTGGGGCTACAGGTGCACATCATTACACCAAGTTTTAGTGCTTTATTTATTTTGGAGTAGAGTCTTATGGAAATATAGAACATAGTGTTTTGTTTTGTTTTGTTTTGTTTTGTTTTTCGGTACCCCGGATCGAACTCACAACCACATGCCTGCCTGGCAGGCACATAAGCCACTGAGCTAAACTCCTGGCCCTGTTTTTTTTTGAGATAGGGTCACACTATGTAGTTCAGGCCAGCCTTGCTCATGTAGAGCATGTTTTAAAATAAAGGGTTTTGGGCCAGGGATTTAGCTCAGCAGCACAAGCACCTGCCTGGCAAGCACAAGGTCATGAGTTCGACTCCTGGTACCAAAAATAAATTAATTAATTAAGTAAGTAAAGGATTTAGTTGATTTTTATGAACATTTTCCTTCTAGAATAGTTATTGTAAGAGAATAACTCATATTTTAAACAATGTAGTATTGTTTTGAAACACAACATACTGCAGTACAAGCTAAGCAACAATGAAAGATTTATACTGTATTTAAAACTAACAGTACAAGAACTACCACAGTTCACTATATGAGATGATGGTCATTACTAATAATTATGCTGATGTGCAGGTACTTTTCTAGGTGATTTTTCTTTATAGGACTTTTTTTCTCTTCTTCCTTTCTTTGTTTTTGTGAAGGATTTTTCTGTAATACATCTGAAAAGAAAAGAGCTCCAAGCCGGGCGTGGTGGTGCACGCCTTTAATCCCAGCATTTGGGAGGCTGAGGTAGGAGGAGCATTGTGAGTTCGAGGCTGACTTGGGCTACAGCACGAGCGCAAGGCCGGCCTGAGCTACACAGTGTGACCCTGCCTCAAAAAACTAGGGCCGGGAGTTTGGCTCAGTGACTTAAGCGCCTGTCTGACAGGCACAAGGTTGTGAGTTCAATCCCCGGTGCCACAAAAAAGAAAAAAAAGAGAAAAGAGCTCCTCAGTTGGTTGCTGTAGGCTTCCTCATGTACTCCTCAGAAATAAAGGACTTCCATATCCCATAGCCGGGCATGGTGGCCCATGCTTATAATCCCAGCACTCAGGAGGCTGAGGCAGGAGGATCACTGTGTGTTCGAGGCCAGCCAGGCTACACAGTGAGTTCAAGGTCAGCCTATGGTGAGACCTTGCCTCAAAGGAATATATGTATTTCCACAGTACAGACAATTAAGTTTTTGTGGGGCATGGTGCTCTTGGTAAAACATGTCTCCTTCACAACAAACAAATTTCTACCTGAACATGTCTCAACTGTTCATTTGTTCTTTCTTTCTTTCTTTCTTCTTCTTTCTTTCTTTCTTTCCTTCTTTCTTTCTTTCCTTCTTTCTTTCTTTCTTTTTTTGTACCAGGAATTGAACTCAAGATCTTGAGCTTGCCAGGCAGGCGCTGTGCCACTAAGCTATATCCCCAGCCCCCATCTTGACTGTCTTTGACAGTTATACAGTCACAGATATTACTAGTGGAGAGCCATATATTCTTGGATTTTTAGATACTGTAGGGCAAAAACACTATGACAGATGACAGCTGCTGAGCTATCTACAGTAAAATATACCAAACAGACTGAGTTTCAAGGAGACTTTTCTCCCATCAGTTACTACTTTATCTGTTCAGCATAGATTGCAACGTTTTTTAAATTTTTATTTTTATTTTTTTTGTTTGACACAGGATTGTGCCATATAGTCCAGGCTGGCTTCAAACAGCAATTCTCCTGCCTCAGCCTCCCAAATGCTGGGGTTATAGGCATGCGCCACCACACCTGACTTCAGAGATAATTTTGTATCCACTTACGTATTTTAATGTGATGTTGACCTCGGCTTCTCCACTGGGGGATTTAACAGCAGTTTGCAGGGTCTCCTTGGCTGCTGGACAGGGGCACCCCCCCCCCTTTTTTTGAAACAGGGTCTCACTATATAGTCCAGGCTGCCCTGGAACTCCCAGTATAGCCCAGGCTGGCCTTGAATTTGCCAGCCTCCTGCCTCAGCCTCTCAAGTGCCGCATATATATATAGGCCTCTTGAATCGTGAGAGCCCCCTGAGTAGGCATTATTATCATCCTTATTTTCTGGTTGAGGGAATTGGGCCACAGAGGAGTTAAGTGACTCGCTCAAGGGCATCCCGGAACCTGAGATTTAGACCTGGGAACCTGGCTCCTTAATCCATCCACCGAGGCACTGCCATCTTCATTTCCATTGCGAAAAAAGAATTCTGCCCGACAGGAGAGGGCAATGCTGAGGACAAAGAGTTCTGTTAGGCTGGTCTAATCAGGACTAGGTTTTTGTTTTTCTTTTTTTGTACCCGGGGATCGAACTCTGGACCTCACACTTGCCAGGCAGGTGCCTTGCTGCTGAGCTATATCCCCGCCGCCCAGGACTAGTTTTTAAGAGGAAGTCTGGAGTGAATTTAAGTAGGCAGCTGTTATAACTCAGGGGAAAGTGAAGAAAAGAGAAAGTGAAAGGTGTGTTAAAAGAGCTGTAAGAAAATACACTGCTGAAGAAAAGGGTTGGAGTCGTAGTTGAGGAAAGGTTATATAGCATCTTGAAAGTCAAAATGAGGCAGCGGGTATAGCTCAGTGGCAAGGCGCCTGCCTGGCAAGCGTGAGGTCCTGAGTTCGATTCCTGGAATGAAAGTCAAAATGAGGCATTAGAATTTCATGATTTTAAAAAATTGGTAGCAAGCTTTAATAGTTGGTAAAAATTTTTCCCTTATCAGCAGAGCATGTTAGAAACGAAAAAGGACATGGCAGTGGTGAAGGCGGGCCCTGTGCATGGAGTGAAGCTTGCAGGAGGGTTTCCTGGGGGTGCTCAGAGGATCGCGGGGCTGCAGAACTGAGGAGGACTTCCGGGTGCGCTCTTGGTCCTGGGCGGGATGATCGAGGCCACCGGGCGCACCCCAGTCCTCCTCGTGTGCATCCTGTAGACATCGCCTGCTTGCACATGTAGCACCGTGACTTGTCGAATTTTTCCCTCATATGCTAAGAGGCCTAAGGCGGGGACTGTGTCTTCCAACCCTCTGGTCTTACAGGCAAGGACCCTGGGGTTCAAAGGGGTCAAAGGACCTGCGAAAATTGGGACAAAGTCCTACGGCAATGTCCCTCACTACCCCCCTGCCCTTACATCTTGGACCACTTCTCACCAGTTGTGCGAGGTTCAGATGCTGGTTCTCTAGGCCCGTAATTGTGGTGACGATAGCGATCATTCGTTCATCAGCTCTGCCAGGCGCGGCCCTTGGCACCTTATCCTCACTCCTCCCAACAATTCTGCAGGACAGTGGAGTTTTTAATTTCAGGGGTGAGGAAACGGAAGGGTGGGGGAGGGGTGCAAAGCGCAGAAGTGAGAGGCTGAAAGGCATTTGCGTGATTTCCAAAAAGGAAAATATTTATTATTTACTTATTTATTTATCTTTTTGAGACAGGGTCTCACTATGTAGTTCAGGCTGGCCTTGAGCTCACTTTGTAGCCCAGGCTTGTCTC
>RJWM01028673.1:0-25470 GCA_004363535.1 Dasyprocta punctata
CCAGCACTTGGGAGGCTGAGGTAGGAGGAGCATTGTGAGTTTGTGGTCAGCTTGGACTACAATGTGAGCACAAGGCCAGTCTGAGCTACCTAGTGAGACTCTGCCTCAAAAAACTAGGGCTGGGAGTTTGGCTCAATGACTTAAGTGCCTGTCTGGCAGGCATGAGGTTGTGAGTTCAATCCCAGGTGCCACAAAAAAAAAATCTATCTACATGCTGTTGACTCAAAAAGCTTTATCTTTAACTCAATCATTTCATGTAATTCACAAAGGTATGTGTATTGCTACCTAAGGCATCTTCATTGTGATGCCTAGAAGTAGCCCAAATTCAAAATGTCCTAGATGAATAACATCTTTCCTTCTTGAAACTACTTTTTTACCAAGAAAGATATTTTCCATTTATAAAACTCAAGAAAAATTTTGAAATTTTTACTTGATCCTTTCTTTTCTTCCATACTAAACATACAATCACAGAATACTATCAATTTTATTAGTTACATTTTAACTTCACCCATTTCAAAGTAAGTATGTATCTGTCTTTCCACAAGCCACTGTCTTCGCTCATTTTAAACTTTAGACCTTTAGGGTTTTTTCACCCAGATCCTTATCATTCCTCTAATCCCCTTTTCAGAGACACTCATTCACTTTAGCCAGGCACAGTGGTGCATACCTGTAATCCCAGCACTCAAGGGGCTGAAGCAGAAGGATTGCCATGAGTTCAAGGCCAACCTGAATTGCACAGTGAGATAGTCTCAAAAATCCTTCAGAGGCACCATGCTATTCAACTACTTAAAATCCTCAAGCTTCTAATGCCATTCTCCAATGTTGTCCATCCAATATGATCAATTGCCTAAAATTCTCACTCTTTCAGCTCTCAGGCATCATTTTGTACCTTTTGCCTATTTCCTACATGCTAGTTTTTATTTCAGTCATGAACTTGTTATGCTTTTTCTGATTTCTGGCCTTTCACATGCTGATCAGATTACCTAAAGTACTTAATTTCCTCTATTCTAACTTCATCTACAAACTTTTGTTCATTCTTCAAATGTCAAGCAACTTATCCTATGACAGGCTATACTTGCCTCCAACAACAAGAAAAATTATTACACATTATTATTTGAATTTAGTAAACTTTGTCATGCTTTTAATTCCTTGTTAATAGCTAATCTACTCTAAGTCTATTGCTTCGAGAACAATATCTCTAATATACATACCTTCATTATCTAGAATAAAGAAATATTTGCTGACTTCATTTCAAAGACTATCTGTACAAAGACATATGTAAAAAAATAGTATGAAATTTATAATGGAAAATATCAGGAGCAGCCAAAGTGCCCTCCAAAGTAAAAAGATAAATCATATTACACTTTTACTATCAAATATTTAAAACAAATTCATATAAACTATTTTAGAAAAATGATAACATATATTAAGTGAAAATCAGGTTCCAAAATCCATTAATGAAAGGTAGTATCTCACTTTTATAAGAATAGTATTTGGAATTTTATAAAATTTGTACATGGATTGTCATAAAAATTGAATATGGATATATATAAAAACTTCTGAACTGTATTTATCACAATATTAATCAAGATTTTTGGGAGATTTATGGATAAACTATATTTGACTCTAAAATGAACATGTTTGTGTTAGTCAGCTTTCCATTACTATAATAAATGCTATAACACATTTCTACTTCCTTTGCTACAACAAATACACCAACTTCCAAAGAAAAAAGATTTTTGTGGGCTCACAGAAAGCAAATAATCAGTTGGTCCTGTTCTTTTTTTCAGAAGGGTCACATTGTGATGGTTATGGTGAAGTGCCAGGAAGTGAGAAGGGCAGAATAAGGAGCAGAGATGCTACTATCTCCTTTGAAATTATGCTTCCAATGATATGAACTCCTCTCGCTCGGCCCAGCTCTCAAGGGCTCCACAGGCTAGTGACCAACCCTCAAACACATGGACCTTTGGGAGACATTCAAGATCTAAACTACTGCAGTACACTGATCTTACAATCAGGGAAAGCATGCTATTTTGTAGTTGAAACTTTTACAATTAAAAAAATGGTGGAAAGATGTTTTAGTTCCTTTCATTTCCTTCCTGGAGTATCAGAGAAGACTCTTATTTGTTAGAAAGGTTCTCTACCAAGCAGGCAGGATTCCAACAGGGATCTAACTCTGAGTTGTGGCTGTCAAGCAGGCAGATGGGATGTTGTCATTGTTCCTAGGAGAGTCAGTGATCTCACATGACAAAAGAAGTGGCCCAGGCACCCAGCATCTGTTGTTCGATGATCCATTCAAGATTGCTTTGATTATCTTTATGAAGAAACCTTTCGGTTTTTTAAATTCAAACCACCTGCCAGAAAAACATCGTATGATAGAAATGAACAAACAAACAAAAGACACTTTTGGACCCTGTGGAAAAAAAGAAAATTTCTCAAGTCAAAATTATACCCATAGCACAATAAAATGTGTAAATGAAGGACAAATAAAGGTTGTCTTTCGACTGAAAAAAATACAAAGCAACACAAGCTTTCAAATAACATGAATGAGTCATAGGTTTAAAGAATATTTTTTCCTTTAGCTAACACAGATAGCCTATGATATAAGATCTACCATCTCAATCATTTCCACTATTTTCATGGAATGATGAAAAGATGATAAACTTTTGGGCTCTTGTACCCTGAATTGAATTCAAATTATTCCACAGACTACTTATGGACTATCTGTTATGAAATAACCGCTATTTTCACTGAACTTGTTTCTTAATCTACAAAATGACTATGATGACACTCATCTCAGAGGGTTTTTGTAAAGATTAGAAGAGGCAATAACGTAAAACTCACAGTTTAATGCCTGGCACATTATGAACACTCAGTCTGTTAGTACCTCATGGCTTTCTGTTCAGCCACTTTTATTATTTCAGTAAAAGACTCTTGAGAAACCTTCTGTGGCAACATGCAGTAGGTAGGTAGGTGTCTTGTGGTGAGAGATAAAATAATCATTTTGCAAATGTTCAAGTACCTACTATGGACCATGCACTAGAGAGGCAATAGTAAACAGAAAGTTCTGAAAACTGAGTCTGAAACCTAGAAATACATTTTTCTAACTAGACATTTGCTGGTTCAAGGAGCAGCTATGAACCTATAAAACTGAGCACAAATTGGCACCTTGAACAACTAAGAAATTAAGATTTTTGGAAAATATCATAGGTTGGAGTTGGAGCTAAGTATCTGTCACTAGGGTGAAATTTTGCTTAACATTTCACTTTCACTTGGAATCCCCAAGGCTATACTCAAGTAGCAATGGAAAAGCAAAAATAGATCAATCTCCAAAAAGTGTGAAATCCAATTTTGGACACGTAAGTTCCTAACTGAATTAAACTTATACTTCCTACTCAACTACATCCCAAAAACAAAACAAAAATATGAAATCATCTCTACAGAGAGATATGAACTTCCAGAGGCTCATATGGTCCCAATAATTGTATTCATGCAAAATCCAGCAATAGTAAAATGTAAATAGGCATAAGAAGAAAATCAACTGAAAACAAAGCAACAAAAAATAAATACATTCAAAAGTTGTCCAGATAATGGAACTTTCTGGCATGGGATATTGCTTAGCATGTTTAAAGAAATACAAGACAGAGGGAAAAAACTACAAAAGTTTATTTCAATAGAAATTTGAAGGACCAGAAACAATGAAAATTTAAAAGTCCATAGATGTGTTTAAAGGGGATGTTAAACTAAGCAGTTGAAGATCAAAGCTAGTAAAGTAAAAGAAAAAAAAAGAAAATATTCAAACTAAAGAAAAAAATTTCAGAATAGAAAAAAAAGTAAGAAGCACAACATAATGAAAAGTTCTACTTGCACAGAGTTTGAGGACAATGATATGAAAAAGCAGAATAAAAATAACAAATAGAAAAATAATGATTAATTATTTAATCTGATTAAAGACATAAAGTTGCAGATTCAAAAACACTGCGAACTCAAACTAGACAATTACAAAGAAAATTAAACTTGCACACATTATTGTAAAACCAATTCAAAGAAAATACAAAAGAAAATCTTCAAAGCATCAGTAGAACAAAGGAATATTACTTTCAAAGTAATTTCAACTAATGTCTCATTAGAAAACGTGGAAGGCAGAAGACAATGGATTGATGCCTTCATCGATTTTTATTTTTTTATTTAAGAGAAAAAAAGACATGTATAAGAAAGACAAAAAGCAAAAGAGACAAACGACTACAGTAAATGCACAATAGTAATATTACAGGTTTATAAAACAAGATGATAGAAAGTTGACAATGGTTGCAATATTGCATATTATTATCTTCAAAATGGCTGCTTACATTAACAGACATAGACATGTAAAATTGATCTAATCATAGGAGCATTAATTGTTCTTTCTCAATAACAAATACATTCGGTAGTATGTTCGTTTTAGTTATCTTACATATACAAATATACAGATTTATATCTTTTCCTTTTCCCTTCCCTCTTTCCCCCTTTTCTCTTCCCAATTACTTTTGCTCTTTGAGCTGTTTCTTTACCCTTATGATAGAATTTATTATAGATTTTGGATCATGTATACTTTTTCAGTTTCTTACACTAGGGATACAATATGGTGTTTACACATGTGGGTTTGAATTATCTCACTTACAAGTATGGCATCAAGTCGTGTCCATTTACTTATAAAAGTCTCAATGCAATCTTTCTTAATAGCTGAGTAGTACTCCACTGTATAAAAATACCACATCTTTTTAATCCATTCTTTGATTGATGGGCACTTGGGTTGTTTCCAAGATCTGGCTATTACAAATTGGGTTGCTATAAACATGGGTGCACAGATATCACTGTGGTATGATGTTTTCAGTTCTTCTGGGAAAATGCCCAGAAGTGGGATAGCTGGGTTGAAAGGGATCTCTAATCCTAGCTTCTTGAGGAATCTCCACACTGACTTCCACAGTGATTACACCAGTCTACACACCCACCAACAGTGGAGAAGAGTTCCTTTTTCCCCACAGCCCCTCCAGCATTTGTTGTTGGTTGATTTTTTAATCTTGGCCATTCTTTCTAGAGTGAGATGGAATCTCAGTGTTGTTTTAATTTGCATTTCCCAAATGGCTATTGATATTGAACATTTTTTCATATATTTATTTGTCATTTGTATTTCTTTCTCTGAGAAGTGTGTGTTCATCTCAGATGCCCATTTTTGGATTGGGTCCTTGAATTTTAGGGGCCTGATTTCTTTTAATTCTTTATACATTTTAGATAGAAGTCCTTTGTCTGATGGACAATTGGCTAAGATATTTTAACAATTCATGGGTTTTCTTTTCACTCTGTTGGAGATTTCCTTTGACATACAAAAACTTTTTAGTAAGATGAGATGCCAGTTGTTGATTCTAGGAAGTGTTTCCCATGCAATTTGATTTTTGTTCATAAACTTTCTGCCTACTCCTATGTCATCAAGATTTTTACCTACTCTGTCTTCTAGTAAGTTTAGTGTCTCTGTTTTAATATTCAGATCTTTGATCCACTTTGGCTTTATTTTAGTGCATGGTGATAGACATGGATCTAGTTTTAATTTATGGCATATAGAAAGCCAGTATTTCCAGCACCATTTGTTAAAGAGGTTACCTTTCTTCCAATGTACATGTTTGGCCCCTTTGTCAAGATGAGGTGGCTAAGTGTGTTTGTAGTTGTGACTGTATCTTCTAATCTATTCCATTGATCTTCAGGTCTGTACTGATTCCAGTAACATGCTGATTTTATCACACTAGCTTTGTCATATAGTTTCAAGTCAGGACTTGTGATGCCTCCTGCCTTTCCTTTGTTGCCCACAATTGCCTTTGCTATTCTAGGTCTTTTCTGGTTCCAGATGAATTTCAGGAATGCTTTCTCTAGTTCTGTGAGGTAGACAAGTGGTATTTTGATTGGGATTGCATTAAATCTGTCTGATAATTTTGGGAGAATGGCCATTTTCACGATGTTTATTCTTCCTATCCATGAACAGGGAACATCCTTCCATTTTCTGAGATTTTCTTCAATTTCCTCCTTTAGAGTAATGTAATTTTCACCGTATAGATCTTTTACTTCCTGTGTTAGATTAATTCCTAAGTATTTCATTTTTTGGATGTTATAGTGAAGGGTGTGGTTTCCCTTGTTTCTCTAACAGTTACTATGTTGTTTGTGTATAGGAATGCTATTGATTTCGAGTGTTCACCTTATATCCAACTACATTACTGAATTTGGTTATAGCTTCTAGAAGTCTTCTAATGGATTTTTGGGGGTCTTCTATGTAGAGTGTCATATTGTCTGCAAATAACGATAATTTCACTTCTTTCTTTCCTCTTCTTATTCCCTTTATTTCTTTCTCTTGTCTAATTGCTCTGGCTAATATTTCCAGAACTATATTGAATAGGAATGGTGATAATGGACATTTTTGTCTTGTTCCTGATTTTAGGTTGAAATTTTTCAGTTTTTCTCCATTTAGTAAGATGCTGGCTGTTGGTTTATGGTATATGGCTTTTATCAGGTTGAGGTAGAACCCGTCTATTCTGATTTTCTGTAGGGTTTTTATCGTGAATGGGCGTTGGATTTTGTTGAAAGCTTTTTCTGCATCTATTGAGATGATCATGTGGTTCTTGTCCTTGGCCCTGTTGATATGGTGTATTACATTTATTGATTTGCATATGTTGAAACATCCCTGCATTCCTGGGATGAATCCCACTTGATCATGGTGTACAATCTTTCTGATAACTTGCTGTATTCTATTTGCCAGTATTTGATTGAGGATTTTTGCATCTATGTTCATTAGGGAGATTTGCCTGTAATTTTCTTTTTTGGTTGGGTCTTTCTCTGGTTTTGGTATTAACGTAAGTTTCCAGGAATGAGTTAGGGAAACTTACTTCCCTTTAAATTTCATTGAAGAGTTCGAGGAGTGTTGGCACTAAGTCTTCCCTAAATTTCTTGTAGAATTCAGCAGTGAATCCATCAGGACCTGGGGCTTTCTTTGTTGGTAAGGTTCCTGATTGCATTTTCAATTTCATTAACTGAAATTGGGTCATTCAGCAGTTTTGCTTCTTCTTTGGTAATTCAGCTTTGGTAATTCATAGGTTTTTACGAATCTGTCCATTTCTTCTGTGTCATCAAATCTATATGAGTAAAGGTTTTCAAAGTAGGTGTTGAAGATAGTCTGCATTTCCACAGGGTCTGTAGTGATTTTACCTTTTCATTTCTTGCATGAATCTGAGTTTTTTCTTTCCTCTTTTTGATAAGGTTGGCTAGGGGTTTATCAATTTTATTTACTCTTTCAAAGAACCAACTCTTCGATTCATTAATTCTTTGTATTGTTTTCTTAGTTTCAATTGCATTAATTTCTTCTCTAATGTTAATAATTTCCTCCCTTCTTTGGGCTTTGGACTTGATTTGTTCTTCTTTTTCCAGAAGTTTGAGGTGCAGCATTAGGTTGTTTATGTGTGTTCTTTCCGTTTTTCTGATATGAGAGTTTAGTGCTATAAATTTCCCTCTGAAGACTGCTTTCATTGTATCCCACAGGTTCTGGTAATTTGTATCTGCACTTTCATTCAATTGTAGATATTGTTTAATTTCTTCTTAAACTTCTTCTGTGACCCATTCATTATTTAGGAGAGTATTATTTAATTTCCATGTGTTTATGCCATTATTGTAGGTTTTTTTATCATTCATTTCCAATTTTACTGCGCTATGGTCAGATAATATGCATGGAATTATTTCAGTTCCTTTGCATTTATTTAAGCATGTTTTGTGGACCAGTATATGATCTATTTTAGAGAATGACTTATGTGCAGCTGAGAAGAATGTGTATTCTGATGCTGATGAGTGGAATGTTCGGTACACATCTACTAGGTCCATTTGTTCATAAGTTTGATTCAGTTCTGTTATTTCTTTGCTGATTTTTTGTTTGGTTGATCTATCTCTCTGTGACAATGGGGTGTTAAGGTCCCCTGTTATAACTGTATTATTGTTTATTTGATTTTTCATGTGTATTAAGAAGTGTCTTACATAGTTGGGTGCTCCCATATTCGGTGCATATAGATTTACGATTGTAATCTCTTCCTCTTGAAGTTTTCCCCTAACAAGTATGTAGTGACCTTCTTTATCTCTTTTGATCATTTTTGGCTTGAAGTTCGTATTGTCTGCAAACATAATAGCTTCCCCTGCTTTTTTCTGGGTTCCTGTTGCATGGAGTATTGTTTTCCAGCCTTTGATTTTTAGTCTGTGAATTTCCTTTTGAGTGAAATGTGTTTCTTGTACACAGCATATTGTTGGGTTTTGTTTGTCAACTCACTCTGCTAGTGTGTTTCATTTTATTGGTGAGTTGAGACCATTTACATTGGTTGATATAACTGATACGTACCAGCTCATCCCTGTCATGATATATTTCTGTTGTTGGTTTTATACATTTTCTCTTTAATTATTTGCCTTGCTTAGTGGTTTCCTTTTGTTGTTGTTCTTAAGATTGCAGCTATTTTTTCTCTTTCTGGAGTGTCTTTCAGTACTCTTTGTAGTGTTGGTTTGGTGGCCATAAATTTCTTCAGTTGTTCTTTGTCATGAAAGTACCTTATTTCTCCATCAATTTTTAAGGATAGTTTTGCAGGGTACATCAATCTGGGTTGAAAATTGTTTTCTTTCAGGATTTGAAATACTTCACTCCAAGCTCTTCTTAAGTTAAAGGAAAGTCTGCCATGATTCTGATCGGCTTTCCTTCATAGGTGATCTGTTTCACTTCTTGGACAGCTTTTAGTATTTTGTTTTTGTGCTGTATTTCTGATACCCTTATTATTATATGCCTGGCTGAAGATTTAATTTAGTTATGGTTATTTGGGGTTCTGTATGCCTCAGTTACCTGTATTTCAGATCCTCTTCCCATGTTTGGAAAGTTTTCTGCTATTATTTCTGTGAATAGTCTTTGCAGGTCATTAGTATTGACCCCTGCTTTTTCATTTATGCCTATTAATCTTATGTTATTTCTCTTGGCATCGTCTTGCAGCTTGAATTATTGTTTCTTGGTTCCTTAATATTTTTAAGAGATCTTTTCTTCCGTGGCCATGAACTCCCATGCTGTCTTCAAGATCTGAGATTCTATCTTCAGCTTCATTCAAATGGTTTTTCAAACTTTCCTTGGAGTTTTTCATTTCCTGCATTTCCCTTTGTGTCTGTTTCATGCATTCTGTTTGTGTCTTACATTGTTCATTCAAAGTTTCCATCATTTTCTTGAGTTCTTCTATTTTTTATCTTGCTCTTCTTTAGATACACACAACATTTCTTTAATAATGATTCTCATTTCATTTTTTAGCTGAGAGATTATTTCTGATTTGAGTTTCTCTATAGCTTCATCAAGCTGTTTCTTTACTACATTTTCTATCATTTCAGAAAGGTCAGTTGTGTGACTTTCACTGTCTTCCCTTTCAGTGTCTCTTGGGTTTGTTCTCAGTGAGCTGGGGAACTGAGACTGCCTCTTGGTCTTTTGTTTTGTCATTTTCTTCTAGGACATGTGTGGTTCTGTGTCTTGCGAGGCTGACCAGGCGTTCCCCTGTTGGGTCACGCTGAGTCACTGGATCTTGTGCACAGCTAGTGAGGGTGCACTCCAGGAGTGTGCAGGAGGAACCTCTGCCTTACTGGATGGGGTCCAAGGCTTCCTGGTCCCAGGGAGTTATGTGGAGCATACCCCAGAGTGTGGCACCACCTGGACCCTGAGTCTTGCTGCAAGGAATTCAGAGCCTCTGGTGTGCCAGGCAAGCCTGGGTGAGTCCCAGACCTACAGTGCCGGGGACTTGTTCCTGGCTGGGCGGGTCTGTGACCTCTAGGACCCGGCACTCTGGCCGCTCCACTGAAGAATGGAGCTTGTGCGCACCCTGGCTCTGGTGGGGAGAGCCCAAGCTCTCCACAGCCCTGCAGCTATGTTGGCCTGTCCCTGATGAGCAGCTCTGGGGTCCTGGGCTGGGCTGGGCTCAGTACCTCTGTGTCCTGTGAGGCTGGCCGGTCATTCCCGTAGTGGGTTGCGCTGAGTGGCAGGACCAGGTAGAGCTGGATCCTGTGGGCAGCTAGTGAGGGTGCACTCCTGGAGAGTGTGAGTAGAGCCTCCACCTTACTGGGTGAGGGCCAAGGCCTCCTGGTCCCAGGCAGCTAGGCGGAGTGTACCCCAGAGTGTGGCACTGCCCAGACCCTGAGATTGGCTACAATGAGTTCAGAGCCTCTGGTGTGCCAGGCAAGCCTGGGTGAGTCCCAGGCCTACAGTGCTGGGGCCTTGTTCCTGGCTGGGTAGGCCTGTGACCTCTAGTTCCTTCATCATTTTGAAAGAGAGTAATTATCAACTAGAAGTCATGAACAAAAAGCAAGCAAATAAAAATTATTGCCAGTGAATCTATAAGAAATAAATAAAAATTATTAGAAAGTGGGAAACAGATGAATAAATATAATGTATGTTGATACTATAAAAATAGCAGAAACTCAAAAGCACAACAAAAATTATGAAAGGTGAGAAGGGTCTTTGAAATACCTTAAAAATGGTAAGAATACAGATTTATATCATATGTACTATAGTATATCAAAATATGTTCTGTAATCTCTGGTGCAATCATTAAAACAACAATAAAATAAAGCATAGGAAACAAGCAAATGAGAGAAATTGATCCAAGGAAAACCAAAGAGTAGAAAAATAATGATAATACAGTTAACATTATAGAAAGCAAATAAATCTAAATACTTCAGAATGTTTAAATCTAAATATTTCAGTAGTTATATGAAGTGTAAATGAGTTAGAAAAGATCCAACTATATTCTGCTTATAAGAATTAACTTTTTATTATTTTAAAGCTTTAGTGAAAAAGTTAAACCAAGATATACTAACCAAAAGAAAGCTGTTAAACTAGCATTATAGAAGATGTTCTTTAGGACCGTAAACATTAGTTGAGATAAAGAGAGAGATTTATGACTGATAAAGGGACACCTTAACAAGAAGATGTACCAATTTAAATCTATATATAACTAAAGTGAAGCTTCAAAATACATAAGATAAAAACAGTACAAATCCAAAAAGTATGTGAAAATATCTACATAATATAAGATTTTAGCTATCTCTGTAGTTTAAAAACCAAAACAAAACTAAAAAACAAGCAACAGTCAAAAAAACAATAAAGAAAGCATAAAAATATTGAACAATATTAAAAACTCATCTGATTTGCATATGCTATAAACTATATGCAAATTAGATGACAATATATAAATTAGATAATTTACATATACTAATCACTTATATGATTATATATACATTATGCATATATATACATGCATGTTTCATAACATATACATGTTATATATATGATAAGTATATATGAACATATGAACACTTACTAAAATTGACAGTGAGCTGTCAATACAGCAGTTGTCAAAAATTCCAAAATATTCAAATTATGCACACCATATCTTCTGGTGAGAGTATTATGTGGAATATCAGTAACAAAAATGGAACTGTAAAATTCCTAAATATTTGGAAATCAAGAAGATGAGTAATAAATTACTTGTGTAGTATCAAAGAAAAATTATTATGAAAGTTGTCTAATACTTGTAATCAAACGATAATAGAAATAAAACATGAAATCTTGGGGGTAACATTGAAAGACACTCTTAGAAAGATATTTACAGTGTTACATGCTTTTATTAATAAGGAAAAGCTTTTTTAGAACATCCACGTGTCCATTACAAGAAGTTTAAAAAAACACAGTGAAGACCCCAAAATAGTCATAAAGAAGGAGTGGCTGAGGATTTAACTCAGTGCAACAATGCTTGTCTAGCAAGCTGGAAACCCTAGGTTCACTCTTTAGTATCAAAAAATAAAAAACTGAAAAAATCATAAAGAAGAAAATAATAAAGACAGTAGAAGAAAATAATTTATAAAAAGAGAATATAAACAAAGACAGTGGTTGTTTTTATTGACAAGAATAAGAAAATCAACAAACCACTGATAAGACAAACCAAGAAAGTAAAAAGAAATAAAAGACTGAACCAAAAGCATGAATGAAAGAAGGGATATTATTTAGGATTCTACATCTACAAAAAAAAAGCAACTATATTTTGAAAACTTAAATAAGATGAATACATGTCTTCAAAAAACAACTTACTAAAATTCCCTCAGGAAGAAACTGAAATTTTGAATAATCCTTTGCTAATGAGATTGAATCTATGCTCTTAAGCCTTCCCAACGAAAAAATTCTAATCTAAATGGTTTCATTGGTGAACTGTTCCAAACAATTATAAAGACATATAATTGATCTTAAGTAAACTTTTCCAGAAAACAGAATATAAGGAGAGTTTTACAATTTATTTGGTGAGCATACTATACTTTAGATCTAAAATATCCTTCCAAAGTCTCCTGTATTCACAGGTGGGGTTTCAGGAAGGTGTTTAGATTATGGGGATACTATGCTTATCAGTGCATTAACCCACTGATCAGTTCATGGTTAAATGTGATGTTAGAAGGTAGGAACTTTTAAGTGCACCCATAAGAGGGTGACCTGAAAGAATATACTCTGTCCCTGCTTTCCCCTTTTTCCTCTTTGCTTCCTGGTTGCCGTGGAACAGTAGTCCTCTGGCTAGCCCTTCCACCATGCCAGTTCTGCCTTGGAGTCATCTTATTTTGAACTAAACCCACTAGAAACTATGAGCTAAATAAACTTTTTTTCTTTAAATTGTAATAGTCAGGTATTTTGTCCCATTCATGGATGTTATAGCTATGTTCCTATGGCCCCACCAAGTCTCATGCAATCATGGCACTGGCGTGGTTGAGTCTAGCATTCATGATTGGTTTGTGATCTAGTGTTTGGGATGGTGATATGAGTGCTGAACCCGGCCAGGGGTGGAGCCAACATACAGTGTAAGGGTGGGAAGAAGGCATGTTTTCTCTCGCATGCAGTTCACATCTGGCTGTTGGCAGCTGCCATGAATGGCTGGCCCACTTCACCACCCTGCCTTGCAGCCAGCTGAATATGGACTGAAACCTCCAAGAGCTGTGAGAAATAAACCTTTCCTTCCCTAATTTTGAGTGTCAGGTGTTTTGTCTCTGCAATGAGAAAAAAGTAACTAAGACAGAATTTGGTACCAGTGGAGTGGAGTCATTGCTGTGATAACCATGATCATGTGGTTCAGGAGCCTTTGGAAATGGCTTGTGGGAAGAGTTTGGAAAGGTTTGGAGTTATTGCCTGAAAGAATGGTGCTGGAAAGGCTTAGGCTGTTCTGTAGGGGAGATTCTGGTCAGAGCTCTGAAGATCACAAGGCTGATAGAAAGCCTGCCAGTAAAGACCAGGCTCAGGAGGTTTCTGCTGAGAAGAAGGACTGCATTGGTTGTTGGACTCCACATGATGTGTGTTATGGCTTGGCAGAAAGTTTGTCTGCATTTTGCTCATGTCCAGAGACTTTGCCTGAGACTAAGATTAAGGGAAATGGACAGATGAATCTGGCAAAGGAAATGTCAAGGCAGTCAAATGTTGAGGCAATGACATGGCTATTGTTGGGGGCTTTTAGCCAAATTTATGTTGCAAATTGGGAGCAAAGAGCCCAGCATGGTGGTTTAAAATGTGAGTTTGGCCAGGAAGCCATGGACTGTAAAGATAGAGCTGAGACCACAATTGCTGAGAAGAAATGAAGAAATAAAAAGATGGCTTGGGGTCATCCCCAAAACCAGCAGGTCTCCACCCTTTGCAGCCTCAAACCAGCAAAAGTGAAAGACTGCTCAGAGAGGAGATAGCTGCAGAGCACTGTGCTCTAGAGTGGTGCTGGAGGCCACAAGAGGTTTCAAAATGATGGCAGCCACACCAGATTCCAGAATGGTGGTGGCATAGAAAAGCTTTTCCTTGCAATCAGGTTCAGAGAGCTCTGCAATCCAGGCACTCGACCCCTACAGCCAAGAGAGAAAAAAGCCTGGCTACTGCTTCAGCTGTAGTGGACCTTGGCAGCATCCATGCAGCACTGGTTTTAAGTGCAAGGAAAATGTGCTAGTTCTAAGGTTAAGGCAGCTTCCACTCTGACTTCAGAGGGCAATATGTAAAGATGTAAGGGTAAAGCCAAGAGTGCAGTGGAAAACTCAGACGTTTGGAAAAGCCAGAAATGTGGATCATCCAAGGAAAGTTATAAGAATTGAGCAGAATATGCCTAAGAGAGAAGCTATGGGAGTTAACCCATGGAAGTGCCATGGGAGTGGAGTCACTCAAGCCCTTTGGAGCCCACAATTTGCCACAGATTGTTTTAGATACTGGACCTGCAACTACAGGACTTAATGTTCACCCTGATGGATTTTGGACTTGCTTTGTTCCAATGCGTTGAATTCCCCTGTTTGTAACTTTTGGAATGGTAATATTTATCTTGTGCCTTTACATGTTGGAAGTGTTTAACCTCGTTTTCATTTGTACAGGGGACTGCAATTAAGAGTTTGCCACAGATCTCAGAGGAGATTTGGGACTTGGATTTTACAGCAATGCTGAAACTGTTAGGACTTTGGCAACTTTTGGAGATGGACTAAATGTCTTTTGCATAAAACATGTACATGAGTACTTGGGGGGCCAGGGGTGGAATATTATGGGTTATATTCCTGTGTCCCCACCAAGTCTCATGTAATTATGGCATGAACACAACTGAGTCTGGCATTCATGATTGGTTTGTTGTTTAGTGCTGAGATTGGCAATGTGAGTGTTGCACCCAGGGGTGGAGCTGATATACAGTGTAAGGGTGGGAAGAAGTCATCTCCCTCTCTCTTGCTGGTTCATGCCTTGCTGTTTTATAGCTGCCATGAATGGCTGCCCCCTCACACCACCCTGCTTTGCAGCCAGCTGAATATTGACTAAAACCTCCAAGAATTGTAAGAAATAAATCTTTCCTTCCCTAGTTTTGGGTATCAGGTGTTTTGTCTCAGCAATGAAAAAAAAAGTAACTAAGACAATGGATCAATGACTAGTCAGAAATTTGGTACCAGAAAAGTAGGGTTGTTGCTATGACTATTGTTGATATATAACTTAGAAGCTTTTGTAACTGGAGCTTTTGTGCTAGAGAAATGTGGAAAGGTTTGGAGATATTAGCCAGAGGAACCTTACAATGCTGTAAGAACTCAATGAATGGGATCATAGAAAATCAAAATCCTGATAGTAATTCAGACTGTAAAGACCAGGCTCATGAGGTTATACCCAAGAGAGACTGGACTAGACTCATTTTTACAAAGAATCTGTTTTGCTCATGTCCTAAGACTTTGTGTAAGGCTGAATGTAAAGGTGATGGACTAATCCAGTAAGGGAAATTTTATGGCAGTCCAATGTTGGAGTTGCAACATGGTCACTTGTGGCTTCTTGAAGCCAGATTTCCAGTGAAAGTTGGGAGCAAAAAGAAGACCCTAATGATTTGAAAAAGTTGCAGAATGGCATGAAAAAGACAAATATAAATTTGGGGCTAAAGAAAGAATGGTTTCCATAAAGATTGCTATCAAAAGGAAGCAAAGTGCTTTGCATCAGGAAAATAGATGCATTTTAGGCATCTCAGGAAATGACCAGTCCCCATCCTTTGCAAGTTTAAGGGTATAAGAAGTAATCCCCTTTGAAAAACTTTGCATTGAGAAGAGAACCTTGGGGATCTCTACTCATTCAGGATAACCCAGGGAAGTGTTTCCCAACTTCAGCTATCCAACCATTTAGAGGGCCCTGAAGTCATGGTCCAAGGAGGTCAGTTTATTTCTTAAGCTGGTAGAAGGATTTGGCGTCATTCACATGGTACTAATTTTTGCAGAATACAAGCTATCCAACCATTTAGAGGGCCCTGAAGTCATGGTCCAAGGAGGTCAGTTTATTTCTTAAGCTGGTAGAAGGATTTGGCGTCATTCACATGGTACTAATTTTTGCAGAATACAAGAGTTATGGGGTTAGAGAGGTTTCCACCTAGATTTCAAGAGAAGGCCTGGGAGGCTAAACAGTATACTATTGAGAAGGCAGTCCATGAAGTTATGATCATGATGACAAATGTACAGTAGAGATACAAGAATGTTGGAGATGTTGGAACATGAAATGTCTGCTAAGGAAAACCACAGTCAATGAGTGGAGCTAGTTCAAGCTAAAGACCTTATTGGCTACAAGTAACAAAGGCATAGAACAGGGCTTTCCCATTCCTTTGGAGATCGTATCTTATCACACCTGCTAAGGATGTGGAACATGGAACTGCATGATTTAATGCTTGTCCTGCTGGATTTCAGTTTTGCTTCATTTGGATTCCTTTGTAGCCTACTATTTCTACCTTTTGAAATAGGTATGCTTATTCTGTTTCATCGTACGTTGGAAGTATCTAAATTACTTTTTGATTTTTAAAATGGTTCACAGGTAAAAGTTTGCCTTAAGTATCAGAAAAGACTTTGAACTTGGACTTGTCAGGAATATGGGACTGTTATGATGTTGTAGATCTTAAAGGAGGGCTAAACATATTTTGCATAGCGAGGCAGACAGGAGATTTTGATGGCCAACAACAGAATATAAACTCTAAAATGTCTCCCAATGTCTCATATTTAGAGGTGGGTCTTTTGTAAGATGAGTAAGTTCTGCAGAAATATACTCATTGTTGGTCTAATCCATTGATGAGTTCATAGATATTCTGTTTGTAGGTACATTAGCAGGATTGTGACCTTGGAAAGTTTGTTTTTGTCTCTCCCTCTTCTCTCTTTCTCTCTCTCTCTTTCTCTGTCTCCTTCTTCCCCTCTCTCCCTCTCTCTCTGCCTTCTTCCTGTTTCTGCCTTGGAGCAGGCCAACTTTAGACAAAATCCACTATAAACTCTGAACCAAATAAACATCTTCTCTTTTAAATTGTACTTTTTGGATATTTTTTCTCAGCAAGAGGAAAGTGACAAATACAGAACATAACATCAGTTTTAAAAAGAAAAACCCAGAGAGGCCTCTGTAGCCAGCCAATCATCACAGGCAGCACCTCCCCCCACTCCTGAGAACTCTGCAAATGGCAGAACATCACGTGCAGCACCTCCACCCCACCCCAGAGACCTCAGAAGCCCATTGAACATGGGCAGCAACTCCCTCTCCACCCCAGTGACCTCAACAGCACAGGGACAATCAGCAATCCATTCACCACCTGCAGAACCCTGGTGGGCTAGTGGAAGCCTGAGCAATCCCTTCTCCACACAGAGGACCTCAGTGGGCCTGTAACAGTGCAGTTAGTTTCCCCCTCAAATAGAGGACCTCAGTGGGACAGCAGGAGCAGCAACGAGCCCTCCCCTTCAGTTGTAGGACTTTGGCAAGCACAGAAAAAATGTGGGTGAGTCTTTCTTCCATATAGAGAGCACCAGTTGGGTTGAGGAGAGCACTTACAAGGCCTCCCCCAACTTGGAGAAACTTGGAAAGGCCTAGGAGACCCCCAGTGACACAGTAGGGTTCCAGTTGAGGCACACAATATAGCCAGGTAAATTCGGCAGAATGGAACAGCCTAATGCCACAGTAACAATAGAAGCTAAGGGTTGACTTACATCAATACTCCCAGGCTAGTTAGTCTGGGGAGAATATAAGACTCACCCAATGGGACCTGCAGGAAGAATCCAGGTGACTGGCCCCTTGACTTCATTGTGGGACTCAGCAATAGGACAAACATCACCCACACAGTAGGATCCTAAGACACACATGATAGTCACTTGAAATTAGTTGGATTGAAAGACCAAAATATTAACCCAGGGGGTGAAAATCACAAGACAAAAAAGCAAAATGCAATCTCAAACATCCAGTGCATCAGGCACAAGTACAGGAGACATTGAAATAGAGGACATTAGAAGTCATGCACATGAAATTTCTGAAAAGATAGCAAGTGAAATAAAGAAACAAATCCATGGAGCTACAGAGGCAATCAGATTAGACATAAGCTCTTAGGTAAAGAAAGAAATGACAACATCAGTAGAAAAATTACTGTTTAGCTAGAGAAGACATAGATTTAAAAAAGTACAGGAGCATGGGGAAAAGATGGAAAATTTAAGTGATCAACTTGCGAAAGAAATAGAATACATGAAACAAATTGAAAGAGATATCCAGGAAATAAAAAACTGCACTGAAAGCTGGTGAAACCATTTGAATGAAGCTGAGGATAGACTTTCAGACCTAGAAGACAGGGTCGCAGCTAGCAATCATGAAAGGAAAGAACTTGTAAAACTAACAAAGGAGAATGAAATAATGATTCAACAGTTTCAAGGTGATGCAAAGAGAAGCAATAAAAGATTGATAGGCATCAATGAAAATGCAGGAGTCAACACAACTAACTTTAAAAAAACTATTTGCAGAAGTAATAGCAGAAAATTTCCCAAACATGGGGAAAGATTCAGATATGCAGATAAGTGAGGCATATAGAATGCCAAACACTCATAACCAAAATAAATCTACACCCAAACATATAATAATTAAGATCCTAGACATAAAGCATAAAAACATAATACTAAAACTTAGAGAAAAGACACAACAAGCCTATCAAGGAAAGCCCATTAGAATTATGGCAGACTTTTCAACACAAACCCTTAAGTTATGATGAGCTTGGAGTGCAGTATTTCAAGCCCTGAAAGAAAACAACTTTCAACCCAGATTGATGCATCCTACAAAATTTTCTTTCAAAATCAATGGAGAAATAAGATACTTCCATGACAAAGAGCAACTAAAGAAATTGATGTCCACCAAACTAACCCTAGAAAGAATACTGAAAGACATACTAGAGAGAGACAAAAATGACTAAAATTCCCAGAACAACAGAAACCACCAGGCAGGGTAAGCAGTTAAACGAGGGGGAAAAGCAGGAAACCAACAACAGGAAAATAACATCACAAAGTTAAGCCAGTGCATATCAGTTATATCCATCAATGGAAATGTCCTCAATTCACCAAGTGAAAGAAATAGGTTGACAGAACAGGTAAAGAAACAGGGTCCAACTATGCTGTGTACAAGAAACACATCTGACTCAAAAGAAAACTCACAGACTAAAAATAAAAGGGTGGAAAACAGTATTCCATATGACAGGAACCCAGAAAAAAAGTGGGTGTAGCTATTCTGTTTGTGGACAGTGTAAACTTCAAACCAAAAGTGATCAAGAGAGATAAAGAAGGTCACTACACAGTTGTTAGGGGAAAAATTCAAGAGGAAGAGCTAACAATCATAAATATATATGCACCAAATACAGGAGCACCCAGTAATGTAAGACAAATACTAACAGACATGAAAGCCAAATATGTAATAACACAATTGAAACAGAGGAACTTAACCCCATTGTCACAAAGAGATAGATTAATTAAATAAAAACTCAGCAAAGGAATAACAGAACTGAATCAAACTTGTGAACAAATGGATTTAGTAGATGTTTGCAGAGTATTCCACCCAACAACATCAGAATATACAATTTTCTCAGTAGCACAAAGGACATTCTCTAAGTTAGATCATATATTAGTCCACAGAACATGGTTAAGTAAATGCAAAGGGATTGAAATCATCCCATGCATACGATCTGATCATAATGCACTGAAATTGGAGATTAACAGCAAAAGAAACTGCAAAACCTACATAAACACATGGAAATTAAATAACCTGTTGAACAATCAAAGAGTTACTGATGAAATTAAAGAAGAAATCAAACAATACCTACAGTTCAATGAAAATGCAGATACAACATACCAAAACTTGTGGGACACAATGAAAGCAGTCCTAAGAGGGAAATATGTAGCAATAAATTGTCACATCAAGAAAACATAATGAGCACAAATAAAGAAACTAATGCTACATCTCCAGCTTCTAGAAAAAGAGGAGCAAGTCAGACCTAAAACTCATAGAAAGAGGAAATTATAAAGATCAGTGCAGAAATTAACACAACTGAGACTAAGAAAACTATACAAAGAATTAACGAATCAAAGAGCTGGTTCTTTGAGAGAATAAACAAAACTGATAAACCTCTAGCCAACCTTATCAAGAAAAAGAAAGAAAAAATTCAAATTAATGCATTAAGGAATGAAAAGGGAGAAATTACTACAGACCCCATAGAAATTCAGAAGATCATGAATACCTGTTTTGAAAATCTTTACTCACATAGGGTGGAAAATGCAGAGGAAATGGACAAATACCTAAAAACGTATGAAATTGCCAAAGCTGAATCAAGAAAATATAACAATTTTGAATAACCTGATATCAGCTACTGAAATTAAAAACATGATTAAAAACTTACCGACAAAGAAAAGCCGAAGTCCTGATGGATTCACAGCTGAATTCTACAAGAAATTTAGAGAAGATTTAATGCTAATACTCCTCAAACTCTTCAATGAAGTTGAAAGGGAAGCAATCCTTCCTAACTCATTCCTGAAGGCAAGTTATACTCTGATACCAAAATCAAAGAAAGACCCAACCAAAAAGGAGAACTATAGGGCAGTCTCCCTAATGAACATCAATGCAAACATTCTCAATAAAATTCTGACAAATAGAATGCAGTAAATCACCAAGAAGATTATATATCATGACCAAGTGGGATTTATCCCAGGAATGCAGGGATAGTTTATCATATGCAAGTCAATAAATGTAATACACCACATCAACAGAGCCAAAGACAAAAATCACATAATCATCTCAATAGATGCAGAAAAACCTTCTGATAAAGTTCAACACTTGTTCATGATAAAAAAAAAACTTACAGAAAATTTGAATAGATGATATCTACCTCAATCTGATAAAAGCCATCTATGACAAACCAATAGCCAACATTATACTAAATGCAAGAAAACTGAAAGTTTTCACTCTAAAATCAGGAACAAGACAAGTATGTCCACTGTCACCACTCCTATTCAATATAGTTCTGGAAACATTATCCAGAGAAATCAGACAAGAGTGAGAAATAAAAAAGTAAGGATAGGAAAGGAAGAAGTTATCCTTACTTGCAAATGACATGATACTCTACACAGAAGACTCTAAAAACTCCATCAAAAGGCCACTAGAGTTAATAAACAAATTCAGCAGTGTAGCTGGATACAAAGTCAACACTCAAAAATCAATAGCATTCCTGTACACAAGCAACAAACTCACTGAGACAGAAATAATGAAAATAACACCTTTCACAATTGCATCCAAAAAAATGAGACACTAAGGAATCAACCTAACAAAGAATGTAAAAGACCCATAACTGAAAGCTATAGTACTCTAAAGAAGGAGATTAAAGAGGATGTTAGAAAATGGAAAGATATCCCTTGCCCTTGGTTAAGATGAACCAACATTGTGAAAATGGTCATATTCCCAAAGCTGTTATATAGATTTAATGCAATCCCAATCAAACTACCATTAGTATACCTTACTGATCTAGAGAAAAGAATCCTAGAATTCATTTGGAAACAGAACAGACCAAGAATAGCAAAGGCAATTCTAGGCAACAAAAGCAAGGCAGGAGGCATCTCAATTCCTGACTTGAAATTATACTACAAAGCTACAGTGATAAAATCAGCATGGTACTGGCAAAAAAAAATAGCCCAGAGGATCAATGGAACAGATTAGAAGACGAAAATACAACTTCAAAGACACTTAGCCATCTTATATTTGACAAAGGCTCTAAACATGTTCACTGGAAGAAAGCCTCTTTAATAAATGGTGCTCAAAAAAATGGCTTTCCACATGCCAAAGACTGAAACTAGACCGATGTCTATCACCATGCACTAAACTAAAGTCAAAATGGATCAAAGATCTAAAAACCAAAATAGAAACACTAAATCTACTGGAAGACAAGGTAGGTAGAAATCTTGAAGACATAGGGGTAGGCAAAGAGTTCGTGAGCAAAATGCAAACCACATGGAAAGTACTTTAAAGAATCAACAACTGGGATCTCATCTTATTAAAAAGTTTTGCACTTCAAAATAAATCACCAATAAAGTGAAAAGAAAACCCACAGAGTGGGAAAGAATTTTAGCCAACTGTCCCTCAGATAAAGGACTTATATCCTGAACATATAAAGAATTGAAAAAATCTGGCCCCCCAAATTCAAAGACCCAATTCAAAAATGGGGATCTGAGATGAACACGTACTTCTCAGATGAAGAAACACAAACGGCAAAGAAATACAACTGGCAAATAAATACATGAAGAAATGCTCGACATCACTGGTCATTAGAGAAATTCAAATGAAAACAACATTGAGATTCCATCTCACTCCAGAAAAAATGGCTGCCATCAAGAAATCAACCAATAACAAATGTTATCTGGGCTGCAGGGAAAAAGGAACCTTTCTCCACTGTTGGTGGGAGTGTAGACTGGTGCGACCACTGTGGAAATAAGTATGGAGATTCCTCAAAAATCTAGAATTGGAAGTTCCATTCAATCCAGTTATTCCCCTTCTGGGTATTTTCCAGAAAAATTGAAAATGTCATGCCACAGTGATATATGTGCACCCTTGTTTATAGCAGCACAATTTGTAATAGCTAAATCTTGGAAACAACCAAAATGCCCATCAACCACAGAATGGATGAAAGAGATGTGGGTTTTTTTTAACAATGGAATACCACTCAGCTATAAAAAGGATGATCTTGAGGCTTTTATTGTTAAATAGAGACAACTTGAGACCATACTCATGTGAAATAAATCAGACTCACATTTGAAAATATCATATTGATTCCCCAGTATAAAAAATAAATAAGAATAATAATCAAACACTGAAAGAGTAATAGGATCCAAAATGTGCAATAGATATTGTAATAATGAAAGGAAAAAAGTGCTCTAAATTAAAGAACAGCTGGGATAGGAGAAAGGAGAAATGGGAGAAAGGAAAAGATTAAGTGTTAGGCACACACATATAACTGTATGTATGTGTAAGTGTGTAAGATAGATAAGTATACTACTAATTCTCTGTTAGTTCATCTAAAAGAATAGCTTGTGTTGTCATTGTTTGAATGCCTGATCGTTCTTTATGCCTAGATCTTGTAACTTGAATAACTACTTCCAAGATAACAATAATTAATATATTAATTAGTATTGATTTCTTAATGTTTTTTGAAATTCTGTATTATTTCTACCCTTTTGTCTATATTGTTTTTTAAAATTAAAAAAATGCAATAGAATATTATTTAGTCCTAAAGAATAAAGCAATGTCACTTGCAGGAAAATGGTTGAAACTTACAACTGTTATTCTAAGCCAGGCTCAGAAAGTTAAATATCACATGTTTTCTCTTACATGAGAAACCTAAAATATAAAATAAATGCATGAGCAAAATAATGGAGAATTAATAAGAAATTAGAAGGTAGATTCTTAGAAGTAGGGAAAAGGATCAGGGAGAGGGGAAAGGAAAGAGAATGGGTAGGAGGCTTGAAAATGATCAAGATATGTTATATTCATATACCAATTCTCCAAAACAAACAGAATTATTTTGTATTACAAATATGCAATGAGCTAGAACAATGCAAATTTTTCTTATAAAAATAAAAACAATTTTAAAAAGAAAAACCTTATAATGACTTAAAAGACAATCTTCCTCATGCAAAAGATACTAAATAAAATATTAGCAAATTTACATATCCAGTGACATAAAAAAGAAAATACACAATGATCAAGGTTTATATCAGAAAAGCAATGTTAGAATATCATCCTAAAAATCACTCTAATTCACCACACTAACAAAATTAAGGAAAAAAACCTCACATACTAATATTACTACATAGCAAAATTTAAAAGACCCAGAACATAATTATGAGAAAAGCTCCTAGAAAACTACTAAAGCACTATTTTGTTAATCTGAAAAGAAACATTTAGAAAAAACTCTGTGATCATCACAATTTTCTTTGTTATCAGAAACAAAAGAAGAATGCCTTCTACCATCCCATCTAATCATCCTTTGTTTAGAGGACCAGTAGATGCAAAATGTCAAATTAGGAAGAACCGTAAGAATTGAAACTATAAAATAATGAAACTGCTATTATTTGTGGGCACTATAAGTGAATATATAAAAAACAAATTATTTTAACTAAATGAACGTTAGTAGTTTCTAAATCAATTATCCATCATGCTTCTATATACTAACAATGAAACAATGATGAGAAAATACTGAATTATATTACTTTTAAAATGTTAAAAAAGAAATATCTAACCATTAATCTAACAAATCATGTGCAAGACAACTTTACCAACAATTACAAAAAAGATAACTGATAGAATTTATTGAAGATCAAAATAGTAGGCATGCCATGGTCAGACATTGGAAGATTTGATGTTGTAAAGTGGGGAAGAGGGATGCATAGGTTGAGGAAGAAGAAGTAAAAAAATAAGATATGATATGCACATGTACCAATTCCCCAAGATTAATGTAATGATTATATATCACAAATATATACCAATAATTTAAAGAAATACAAAATAATAAAAATAGTCAATTGTTCCTAAAATTGATCTATAGATGGAATGTAATCTCAATCAAAAATTCCCAGAAAGTTATTTTGTAAGTTAGTAACTTGTTAAGTTGGTTCTGAAATGTATGTTTGAAATACTTTAGGCTATGATTAACAAAACTCTTTAAATTAATAAAGTTTGCTGACTTTTACTACCAAAAATGTCTTATTACAATGTCACAGTTATCACAGGAGCAAGGTAATAGCAAAAGGTAATCAAACAAAGTAATGGAATAAAAGAACAGAATGGAATAAAAATTCAGAAACAGACTACCAAAAAATGAACATTTGATTCATCAAAAAGATGAGTGGAGTGAAGAAGGATTATCTTTTCAATAAATTATGCTGAGTCATTTGGATATTCATATTGGAAAAAATTAATCTTAACCCCTACATAATGGCATATACAAAACTGGATTCCACATAAATTGTACTTACAAATGCTAGTGATTTTAATCATAAGGCTTTCAGGAGATAATACAGGAAAATACATTCATGATTTTGAAGTCATAAAAACTTTTTGAGTTGCACACAAAGTGTAAGCTACCCACAGCATAAAACACTGATAATTAGACTATATTTAAATCAGTAACTTGTCTTCATCAAAAGGTGTCATCAAGAGGGTGAAAATACAAACCACGAATTGAGAGAAGACATTTGCAATATAAACACATAATGAGAACACATATCAAAATATGTAAAGAAAAACTACAAATCAATCAGGAAAGATCGACACCTCAGGGGAAAAGAAATAAGCAAAAGACTTGAAATATCAGTTCCTAAAACAAGGTCTACAAATGGATAAAAATACGTAAAAATGTGTCCTATTTCATTAATGATCAGAGAAATTAAGAGATGTCACAATTACAGAAAAAAGTACAATTAATATAAAAGATTGAGGTTACCAAAGATAAAGAACAATGGGAAATTTTCATCATTAAATTTTGGTGAGTGCTAAGTGGCCCAACTACTCTGTAAAATTTGTCCATGACTGTTAAAGGCACTTATTTTCTGCAGATCCAGCTGCACACCCAGCAA
>RJWM01028674.1:0-25342 GCA_004363535.1 Dasyprocta punctata
GGGGGGGAGGGAGAATCAAGTCATAATCTTTTTTGTATCACTAGCCTTATGCCTAGTACAGAAATTAGTATTTGCTCAATAGAACTTACACATTACATTTATTGTTTTATGTTTTTACTTTTTTTGTTGTTGTTAGATTACAAATGAGGGAACAAGTATTCCTGTTCAAAGAATAAAGTTTTTAAAAAGTTATTACATTAGGATAGTTTTTTAAATATATAGGATACAGTGAAAATCTCTAACATATGGGTCAGTCCTAAACACTGAGTACAAAAAGTTTTATTTTCAGTAGTTAGCAGACGCCAAGCACTCGGTGTTTGTGAACATTTTGATAAGCACTCAACCTTCAGTGATCATGGGTCTTGCCAACCTCATTTAGCAGATAATGGGAGAGGTGAGTAAACAAGAGACCACATTTTAAAAGAGGTGTAAAGAATCAGAGAGGGCAAGGCCAGGAATGTGAAAAGAAAAGGAACAAGGATGATGGACAGGTGAAGAGGCTCAGAATCTTTAAGAAGTAGGATAAAAGAAGACTGTAACCAAAGAAGAAAGCAATAGCAATATCCACACTAAATTTTATTTCTTTCCCCCTTGGCAGTGTTAGACATGGAATGGAATTTCTGAGCTGTTAAAAGAGTGCATATGAACTTACACCTTATACCTTGAGAATTTCATTAAAGTGTCATTCACAATAGCAAAAACCTAGATGCAAATTAAAAGTCCATCAATAAGGAACTGATGATGGTTAGTGGTAGAATATAACTCTATGCCAGCAGTAAAAAGAACCTGGCCTGAATGCAGCCCCAGTATTGACCCCTCCTGCCAAAAAAGAGAAAAAAAGAAGTAGATCTCTTTACATTTTGGAAGTTCTATATTTTCATCCACTGAAAAGAAAGTTACAGAAAAATGTCTGTGGCATACCTTATACATAAATTAATGTTGCAAGGGTATTTACGCTGTGTGCCTTAGCATTTCAGTTACAAAAAAAACCCTATTAATAGGCATCCCACAAGAAAACAATTATATGGAGAGGTTTAGTGTTTCCTCATATACCTCTTTGATTTATTCATGTGCACATATTGACTTGTAATTTTAAACTGTCAAGAGTTATACAGATAACAGAATTATGACTATTATATTGTTTCCTATATTGTAAACTCAGATAAATTCTTGTAAAATTATTTAATTATTATCTGAAATTAAACTGCTATTTAGGTTATAAATATTGGCCAGTGTGTTTCAACCTTGTTTTCTGAGACTCTGCCTTAGTTTCACTTCTGTTTGATAGGAAAAGCCACTGGAGGAAAAAAGTTGGAGAAATATGTTTTCCTACTTTATAGCTTTTTATTTTTAAATTTTATGCTGTAAGACCTTCCCTTAAACCTGATCACTTATCAACTTACTTTTATTTCCAACTAAAAATGCTTCATGCCAAGAGAGAAAATAAATGGTGGCTACATAATAGTAATACAACTGATTAAAAAACAAACTATTCCAATAATAACCTGTTCTGTCCTCAGGATGTTCATGGTATCATTTGAATAACATTTTCACTGACAAGAGCATTTGATTTGATATTGTATAGATATGATCAATTCCATGAATATGTAAGTTTTAGATACAAGTGGCAGGAAAGATTGAGTAAATTTATCTGCCAAAAACTGCTGACAAATGTTAAATACTAGCTGAGTAGAACAGCATGTGTATAGTTTTAATATACAAAGGCATTAGTGGCTGATTTATAATACCTAAGATATTAATCTTTAGGCTATATAATGAAGAAAGAGAATTCAACTGATTACATTTATCACTTTGCTACAGAAGAAAAAGTAAACTACTCAAGATCAATTAATTTCATGCTACATGAATACTAGAGGGAGATCTTGAAAGAATACAGCACTGCAGACCCTTTGCACAAACCAAACAGGGAAGAGGAAGATTTAACTAGAATGAGACAGTCTCTCCTGTACAGGCGAATAGAAACATAAAGCTAATCTCTTTCGCTTACCCCAAAAAACATCTTTCCAGATCTGGGGTCAGTAAATGTTTTCTGTAACAAGCCAGACACTAAATATTTTAGGCTTTGTAGGCAGCACCCAACTACTGTCATACATTCTTTGTTTTGCTTTTACAACCTATTAAAACTGTGAAACATTGTTTTAGGTCATGGACTATATAAACACAGGCCACAGCCATGATCAAGTCTGGCCCATGGACTGTTGTTTATTGATATTTTCCTTTTTATCAAAAATAAGGAGGATCCCCTAATAGGCATGTGTTGCTGCAGGTGTCCTTTATTCTGCCTTTTTTTTTTTTTTTTTTTTTTGAAATAGGATCTCATGCAGTTCAGGCTGGCCTTGAGCTCACTTTGTAGCCCAGGCTGGTTTCAAACTTGCAATGATCCTCCTGCCTCAGTCTCCTGTGTGCTAGGATTATAGGTGTGTGCCACCATGCCCAGCTAGTCTGCATTTACTCTAAAGCAAATTCTGCTAACACAAAGACCAAAAAAGAAAAAAAGAAAGAAAACTTCAATATTATCAACTGTATAATAAAAATACCACTCACAAAAACCTCATTATATTACTTTGAAATATTTTTAAAACTTTTAGTTATTATCTCTGATAATTATAATACATAAGATTACATAATTGCTTTGTATCAGATTCAACAGTAAACATGTTAATACTTTTAAACTACTTTGTTATGTTTGACACACTGCATATTTTTATTAATTTTACTGAGGTACAGTTTACATATCATATTACTATTTTGTAATGTATAATTCAATAATCTTTTAGATTTATCAAGTTGTGCAACCATCACCATACATCAGTTTTAAACATCTTCATCACTCTAATGATCCCTCATGCACATTTATGGTTTGTGTTTGTTTCCCTTCTTCTTGTGTAAATACTAATCATTTTTTGTGTTAAGTTTTCTCTCACTGGACATTTCATACAAAGGCGCCATCTATGCAGTTTCTGTGTCTGGCTTCTTTTCCTAAGCATAAAGTTTTTGAGGTTCATCCATATATTAGCAGGTTATCTTAGTTTTGCTTTTTTTATTGCTAAGTAGTATCCTAATAGATATGTTACACATTCTTAAAGTATACAATTGACATGTATATATACTTGTGAAGCTATCACCACTCGGTATAATCAATCATTTCCAAAATCTCCTTTTATAATTCCTGCTTTCTGCCCCTCCCAACCACCTCAGTTCTCAAGCCAACCATTGGTCTGTTTTCTGTCACTGTATATTAGCATTTGTAAGAATTTTATATAGAATCATACAGCAAGTACTTTTTTTCTGGCTTCTTTTACTCAGCATGATTATTCTAAAATTCATCAGTCTATGTAGCACTATGAAGTTTCTTATTATTACTAAAGACTACTTTTGTTTGTACATTTTCCTGTGATAGATATTTACTTGAGATAGACTCATTCTGTTTTTGTACATAAACATGTTTTTATTTTTCCTGGGAAAATATCTAAAAGCAGAATGATGAGTCTATATAGTAAGTGGATGTTTGGTCACTTAAGAAACTACCAAATTGTTTGCCAAAGAGAGTGTATCATTTAATATTCTCATAAACATTATGAGTAGTCCAGTCCCTCCACATCCTCGCTAACACTTGGTATGGTCAGTCTTTTTAATTTTACTCACTGTGCTAGATAGGTAGTGATAGTTTACTGTGGTTTTAACTTGCATTGCTCCAATGACTAAAGATGCTGAATGTCTTTTTGTGTGTGCTGTCTGTGGTATCTCCTTGGTGAAGTGTGTTCAAATCTTTTGCCAAGTTTTAAAAATTTGGGTATCATGACTGAGTTTGGAGAGTTTTTAAGTATTCTTGACTTATCAGATATATACTTTCAAATATTTTTTGGTAATCTATGATCTGCCTTTTTATTCTCTTAGCACTATTTTTTTAAAAGATCAGAAGCTTTTAAGTCTTTATAAGGGACACTTTATCAATTTATTCCTCCATGGATATTTTTGGTGTCATATCTAAGAAATCATTGTTTCACCTAACTTTTTCTTCTACAAGTACTATTACTTTAGGCCTTATATTTAGGTTTTTTATACATGTCAGCTAATTATTATATACTGTTTGAAATGTGAGTCAAAGTTCATTTTACTGCATATCGATATTTAATTATTCTGCTGCCTTTTTCGTTGCTTTATCCACTAAAAATGCTGCTGCACCTTTGAAACTGAGTTGTCCATATAGTTTTTGTCTTGTGTCCTTTGTGTTACCCTAATCCACTGACTGCTTTATCTCTTGACATCAATATCACATTATCTTAATTACTATAACTTTACAAATTGGGTAGTTTTCCAAATTTGTTATTTTTCAAAGCTGCTTTGGCTATTTCAGATCCTTTACATTCCTGTGTTCGTTACTTTTCTCTTGCTGCTGAGACAAAATATCTGATACCCAAAATGAAGGAAGGAAAAGTTTATTTAGCTGATAGTTTGTGGAGGTTTCAGTCCACAAATGGCTAGCTCCAAGGCAGAGGGCAACAGTTTATGGTAGCAGGAAACAGCAAAAGGAATAAGAGCAAAAAGGGAGGAGCATGGAGAGAAGACTCTTTCTGTCTTGTATTATATGTAGGCCACACCCACACCAGGGTGGGTATACCACTCACACCCGTAATCTCAGCATTGGACCATGAATTAATCACAAATTCTAGAAGCCTTGACCCCATGATGCATGAGGCCTTAGGAGGACATTCAGACACAAACCATAACAATTCCCATATGAATTTTAGAATCAGCTACTCAGTTTCTAGAAGAAAAAGTTGACTGGACTTTGAAAACAAAATGAGTCTATCCATAGATAACTTTGGGGATAACTGACACTTAACAATATTCAGTCTACTGATGCATGAACAAAGTACATCTGACCATTTATTTAGATCTTTAATTTCAATAATGTTTTGAAGCTTTCAGTGTACAAGGTCTTTCATATCTTTTGTCAGATTTATTCTATTTCATAGTTTTGATATGATTAGAAATGGCAGTCATTGGTTTTAAATTTGAATTTGTAATTGTTTGCTGCTATTGTGCAAAAAATACAAATGATTTTTATATTTTTGTGTCTTCAACCATACTTAACTCATTTCTTTGTTCTACTAGCTAGATCATACACTTGGTGAATAATGGCAGTTTCACTTCTTCTTTTCTATTTTAGATGCCTTTTTACCTCTGATTCTTGCCTAACCACACTGCCTAAAAATCTCCAGATCAACAATGAACAGAAGCAGTAAGAACAGATATTATAGTCTTGTTCCTGATCCTAGGAGGAAAGCAGCATTCAGTTTTCTGTCACTAAGTATGACATCAGCGGTTTGTTTTTCTCAAATATCATTTATCGGATTAAGGACCTTGATTTGGGGGAGGGGGTGCTGGCAGTTGAACCCAGGGTCTCACACATGCTGAACACATGCTCTATCACTGAGCAGCACTCCAGCCCAAGCCCAAGGACACTGACATCTATCCCATGTTTGTTGAGACTTTTAAATCAGTGTTTGGATCCTGTCAAATGCTTTCTCTGTATCTAGTAAGGTGACTGACTTTGTCTTTTAGTTTGACAACTATAACAAATGATTGTTGAATGTTACACTAAACTTGGCATTCCTAGGATAAACCCTACTTGGTCACTCTACAGACTGACTGTAACTCATCCCCCTAAAAAAATCATGTTGAAATTTGACAGCTATTGTGGAGGTGTTGGGAGGTGGGATCTGTAAGAAATAATTAGGAGGTTAAGAGTGATCCACGCCTTTCTCACAGGAATGGATCCATTCTCCAGAGAGCAAATTCTTTTAAGGCAAGGTAGTACCTGTATTTTGCCTCTTCAACATGCCTGACTGCTTTTCTATCTTTCAGGCACACTATGATGCAGCATGAAGCCAGTGCCACAGTTGGCACCATGCTCTTAATGTTTCTGCTTCAAGATCATGAGCCAACACAAACCTCTACTCTTTATAAATCATACAATTTCAGGTATTGTTACAGCAAGAGAAAGTAGGCTAAGGCAGTCAAGATATATTATCTTTTTTATATACTCCAGGATGCGATCTGTTAAAACTTATTTTAAAATGTTTATTTCTATGTTCATGAGTGATGTTATATGATAGTTTTCCTTGGCTTTGGTATCAAGGTAAAAAAAAATCACATGCAATCTAATACATAGTTGCTATGTTATTATCTCACTTACTCCTTCCCACCCTAGTAGTACGTATGTATCATCACCACCATTTTACATATGGTGACATAGTAAATAGTGAAAAACAAGTTCAGAAAGCAAGATAATGCATTTCTTTCTAAGCTGGAACTATGATTAGAAGCACAACAGAATGAATCTAAAATCTGTACTTAATCTCCTACTATATCATTATACTTTTTCATTGAGGAAAAAAAAATCTCTGTCTCCAAAAATTCTGAGTAATATGATCTGGAGCCCATGTCTTAATCATTATAGTATTTGTTGAAAAAAATAAATGAGATGTCATGGCTTCTTACACTTTTATTAAGTCAGGAAGTATATAAACTAATAACTACTGAATATACTGAAAATAAATCTTTATAATTACAAGGATATTCTACAGTCCCAAAGGCCAACCAATGCAATGGCACCAACAAGTACTACCATTTAAAATTTTATCTAATCTTCAAAGCCACATTATAAAATAGGTATACATTCTATAGATGAGGAAATTTGAGGCATAGCTTTAAGGAAGTTGCTTGAAGTCTATCATCCCTTATATAGAATAGATATTCAAACTCAAGTCTCTGCAGTTTCCGAATATCCCTTAAAATCTGCATCTGGATTTTTGTTTGCTTTTTAGATGACAGTATTGTCAACTCTAAGAAATAAAAAGCACTAAAAAGCTCTGCCAAGGACTTTAGGAAACAAGGATTTTTCAGTACTAGATTCTAGCAGAGTCCAGGTCAAGCAAGGGAAAGCTGAGCTTTAATGATAATGCTCTAAGTAGGTATTTCACAATCCCTGGTTGCAGTAAACCTGCTGTGGTCCCATTCTAAGGCAAGTTTTCCCACCATAAAGCTAGCTGAATGCCTTTTCTACAGTTCTCATGATCTACAGTGAACACAGCTTGGAGTACTAGCTGCTGGCTATAATGCAGAATTTCTGTTAAGAACAGAACAGGAGGAGAAAGAGAAAGAGTAACAAAATAATTCCAGCCATAAAGCAAGATAAAATGGGATAAAAACCCTGGATACTGGAGGATACTCTCAAGCTTCAAATACTGACCTATTGTGTCTCATTTTCACTGTGCAACCGTAGAAAAGTTTTCAAACTCTCTGGGCTTCCACACTTTTATTGATAAAATGAGGACGATAATTTTACCTCTCATGTGCTTGACAATTAAAAAAAAGAATATACAGAATGTATTTACAACATCACCTGACATTTGGTAGGCACTGTTTAAATTTTGCTATCAATACTATTATTATTCCTATAGTTATGAACAGATAAAAAAATTACACGTTAAATAGACACTTCCAAGATTCTGTACTATAAAAAATATGTATTTGCAAATAACTTTAAATACACAGGCAGTGAAAAGAGTAAACATAGTTTTATAATCTTGACATATCTATATTAGTGTTCTAAAAATGGAATTGAAAACTGATTTCTAGCATGCTCTAGAAATAAGAAAACAATGATTAAATCAGACATAATTCATGTAAAATCAAATTACTTGATCTCATGAAGTATTTCTAAACACCTACTACATGCTCACCATTGTATGCTCTACAGGATATACCAGATCTTTATCCTACTCTCAGTAACATTAGGTAACAAAAAATACATACTTAGAATAGATAAATAAGGCAAAATCACATAAATGTGAATAAGTAGCACAGAATTCTGGAAGGAAGAAATTCTCATGTACCACTAAAATCTATGCATTCAATTTATAGAACGAGAAAAAATTACACACACGAAAAGACTCTGCCAAAAAAAATGTATATACACTTCAGGAAAAAACTTGTATAAATATTTTAATGCTAAATTTATCTTGACATCATGAGATTAATACAAGTTACCTTTGGCCTCTACAATTACAACAGGTGCTCAGAGTGGTGGCCAGTAGCTTCCAGCCATTTATTAGTACGGCAAAGTGCTGCGTGGGTAGCCTTGGTCATTGAGATTGCTGCACATGTATTTTCGATTTCTCTTCTAAGGGCCAGCAATGCAGTGGGTTTTCTGTGACATACGACATCCTCTATGGATATATGTTCTCCCCCTATATGAGGGCAACACTATCTATTGAAAAAACATCATACTATTTTCCTTTTCCTGAAGTGTGTCTACATCTTTTCGGCAGACTCTATATGTTTAGTACCACTTCTAGTGCTAGATTCAAAAACAAGTTCAAATGTATTTTATAAATTATTCATGAATAAATTAAACAAAAAAGAAAAGATTATTTCCATTGTAACTTACCGTTGCTATTTTGGTAGAGAGGAAGTTCTCCCTTTCTTCATCTACCTTAATTTCATGTCCATTTTTAAATAATGCAAGCATTTTGGGAATGTCACGGCCAATGGAATCTGGATAGAAAAATTTAAAAATCCAAAATTATCACTACATCTGTAGCAAAAATTACTGAAGAAGATTAACACATATTCATGTAAGTATACAGCAAATAAGTTGTAGTATACCTGCAGATGGCAACTAGGGTCCCCATTTCCTGGTTCATCCCTTTTGTGATTACCTCTCACTGGGTGTAGGTAGATGAGGCCCACAACTCACCTCTAATCACAAGACAGAGTGATTATGTGTATGTGACTACACTACACAAAACACTACGGCCTGAGTTGGAGGAGGCTCTTATTAGCAGCAAAGAGGCAAGAAGCAAATTTTTGAGTTGGCACATGGACATTGCCTCAGGGCAAGGAACTGAGTGCAGCTTCAGGTCCACAGCAACAAATTAAAACCCTCCATCCAGCAGCCTGCAGGGAACTGAGTTCTGCCAACAAGCCTCTGAGTTTGAGTGGGGCCTCAAGTCAAGGCTGAGATGACATCAGCTATGTGGGACCCTTTAGCGGAAGTCCCAGCTCAGCTTACATCCATTCACATGGAAATGGTGAGATACTAACTATGTGTTTTCTTAAGCCACTAAATTTGTGGTAATGACCTTATACCATTATAGACAACGGCTGCAATGTTTACTCTGCTTTAAAACATAGATGACTATCTTGTCTTTGAAATTCAATATTGTCCTCATTGTTTTGCTATGTTCTTCTGATTAATTGTTTTGCTTTATTTAATATTCTGTTTTGATTGGTTTTATTTGGTTTTGTTTTTGGTTTGACTTTGCTATAGCTGATGGAATGGACAATTCTTGTGAAAATAACAAGATATACTATGGTAGCTTTGTTTTCCTAGTATCCTGCTTTGAAGTTTTGTACCAATTTTGCTGCTTTGTTTTGATTGGCTTTGTTCTGTTTTGCTTTGTTGGATTTTACTGTCTTTAAAATAAAAAAAACAATTAAAAAATATAGATGATAAAATCTATAAAATAATCTATATTAAAGCTAAAAGTGCAGCCTTGAAATCTTTTCAGGACTTTTTATCTACCTTTGTCCTCAATTATCTGATCTGCCTAATCATAAAGAAATGAAGCAAAAAAAAAAAAAGATTTAGCAATGGAAACAATACCACAATGAATAATAAAGTCTGAAGACAACTCATTAGTGTGCAAAGGGCTATAGAAACAGGCCTGAGATAAAAATTAAGAACTACAACTTAATTTGTTAGATTATAAAATCACTTTGGTCTCTATTAACGTATAAAAAGAACTACAACTAAATATGCCAAAGAGAAAAACAGAGTCAGAGAGAAAACAAAAATTTTCAAAGAATTTACAGAAGACTCCAAAAATAAATTATATGGTCCTATAATTTGGTCACTATCATTTTAATATAATATCCCAATTCAAATATAACTCATAAAATATCTATTTTTAGTAATTCAGTATTTTATGACTTAAAACTTTTCAGTATCACATTTTGATGTAATGAGTACTACACAATATGACATAGTATATAACAAACAGTAAGCTGTTAATACAAAAATGAGACAAATGGCTAAACTATTCATAAGTCTATTTAACCTCTTTGCGGCAGTCTGCTTTATTTCCATAGAATAGTGCTTGTACTTGGTAAGAGCTGAAAAATTATTTGGTGACACCTGAATGTACTACTACCTTCCTTCCTGTCACTACATATAAACTCTATGCATCTACCAAAGGCCCTTCTCCATCTGTGCTCTGAATCCCACTCCCACTCACTTATAAAAGGAGACTGTTCCTCTCTTCTCTCTTCCACATGGTTTTCCCTGCTTTTCCTAAATAATCCTTACTAGATTACAAACTTGCTATAAAATCTGAATAATCTCCATTAGTTTACAAACTTGCTACAACATTTCCCATTTTAAAAATCAGAGAAGTCTCCTATGACTTCACATAGCCTTCTAGGCATCATCTAATATTCTTCCACATGTTAAGGTCTTAAAAAAAAAAGCTTTATATCCTTTCTGTCTCTACTTCTTTCATTTGCTCATAACTACTTCAATCAGGTTATCATTTCCATTACTCTATTGCAAATAATCTTGTCAGTGACCCTACCAATGACGTTCACATTTGTCAGGAGCCACTGAGCTAGTGATTGTTAACACATGCTGAGCTGAGAGCATGAAGTGCCCAAGGAATGCCCTGAGGGCATTGAGCGCTCCAGGCGAACAGGTGTTTCAGCCCTGAGAACACAGGCCTGAGAGTCGAGCTAGTTAAGCAAAGTGATGTCACATGACAAATCTATAAATAAACACACTGCGACAGTTGAGCAGTTCCTTTCCTCCCATCCTGAGAGAGGACTCTACCTGACCTCAACTTTCTGTATACTGTCTCTTATCTTTATGTCTCCATCCTCTCAGTCCTTCCCCTGGGGAACTTTGAGTACTGTGGCACACACTGCCAAATCCTATAGTCGTTTCCTAGAGTTCATGTGACTTGACCTCACAACAACAGTTCACCCAGAACAGCTCCCCTTTTCCCACAATATCTTGACTTGTCCTCTGAAACACATTCTCCCTGACTATCCCACTCCATTCTTATCAGCTGTCTTGATTTAGCTTTACTACATTGGGGCTCAGTCATATGGCCTCTCATACTGTATGTATCCTTGCACACCCACCCAAGTGATGTCATCCAGACACAGAGCTTTAAATACCGTTTAGTCATTCATAATTGCTAAACTTGTATCTCTATCCACAACCTCTCTCATGAGTTCCAACCACTTACTTGATATCTCCACCTATATGCAGGTAATTAGTAAGGTGTAAATGTGACAATTACTTGAAGAAAGAACAAATAAATGACTTCATGATTTTAAGTCTAATACTGTGATAATACAAGTGGGAAAAGTACGAGACTTAAAAAGAGTATTTTCTTTCCTAGCACATATACTACAACCGAAATACTGCAAAAAGATTAGAGTGGCCTTTCCTCAAGGATGACAATTTTTGAAGCATTCCATATTTTTAAATGATAAAGGTTAAGGAGATGCAAATTACCCTGATTTGATCATGACACACTGTACACATGTACTGAATTATTCTACTGTATGCCATAAGTATGTGTAATTATTACATGTTAATTTCTGACTCACACATGTCACTATGTTTTTTTTTTTTTTTTGGTACTGGGAATCAAACTCAGGACCTTGTACCTGCCAGGCAGGCACTGATGCCACTGAGCTATATTCCCAGCCTACATAATAATTTTTACAAGGAGAGAAATTTCATTAAGATATACCTAAGTGGTCCAGGGATATAGCTCAGTGGCACAGCATCTGCCTGTCAAATGTGGGGTCATGAGTTCAATCTGTGGTGCCCAAACAACAACAAAACTGAGGTGAAGGTAGTTGATGGAGTACTAAAAAAGGTATTTATACAGTTACAAATACAAAATCAGAAGTGGTGATAGATTGTGCAGATTTTAGTTTTTAAGCCAGTACCAGCCTAAGACAAGCAAATAAAGCTTTTAAAAATTTTTCCTCTTTCTTAAATGTTGAATGGAATTCTCCAATAGGAGGACAAGTAGGCCTGTACTTTTCACAGAAGCAAGTTAAAAATTACTATTCAGCTTTACCTGATGTAGAGCTATTTAACATGTTGTATTTCTTCCAGATACTTCTGGTAATTTGTCTATTTCCAGGAATCTATCAATTTTATACTTTGTCAGATTCATTAAAATAATAATATTTTCTCATGTAATGTCTATGGGGTATATACATTACTTATGTCTTTTTGTGGTATTGACAGTCTATATCTTCCATTTGTGTGTGTATGTGTGTATGTGTGTATGTGTGTGTGTGTAAGAAGAGTAGTATTAATGGAGATTGAACCCAGGGTCTTCTCACTGAGCTACAACACTCTCAACCCTCTTTATTATTTTGAGACAGGGTCTCACTAAATTGCGCAGGCGTGACTTAAACTTGTGATCATACTGCCTCAGTATCCCACAGTGGTGGGATTACAGGCATGCATTACCACACCTGGTTTATCTTACAGTTTTTTAAATAAACAGTGCAGCTACATTTTCATCAACTTTATCAACCTGTTTAAAGAACTAGTTTTGCTTTCAGTGATTTTTCTTCATTTCATATATTTCTACAACTTCTACACTGATCTTTATTACTTTCTTTCATTTACTTTCAATTTTTTGGGGGGGTAGGTTCTGGAGGTAGATGCCTAGAACAATTGTTTTCTTTTTAAATGCCTGGTTCTTTTGTCTATTATCTCCTTTGATCTTCCCTCAAAGTCCTGAGAAGTAGCTGTGTTTTGGAATGAGAAAACTGAGGCTCAGGGAAGTTATGTCACCACTAAGAAATATCAGACACAAATTAGTCTGTGAGTCTGTAGTTTTGACTATTAGGCGCCAACTGAGTGATGCTTATCAATTTAAGCATTTTATGACCACTAAACACAGCACACAGTTTTTGTGTTTTTGCCATTGTTGGTAACTGGTCTTACAGACTATCATTTCCTATCTTATCTTCTTAGCTTTTTCAAATTCAGATCAGGCTCTTGGGCTTAACTTAAAAGACATTCCCATTTTACAGAGTAAAGGATCAATGTAAAGCACCTGATAGCAGCTCTGGCCTAAAGAAGACTACTTGATAAATTTTGCCTTTCTTTTCTCCACTATATTTTTTACTTTTCAATTTTCATTGTTTATTAGTACATATTTCTAATATTAGAAATTTTGTAGTACATTTCTAGTAGGGCACTGGCACATGTACATAACATATCTTAATTCTTTATCACCCTTCTGTCTGACTCTTGGACCCCTTTGCCTTTGAAAAGGTCTATCTCCATACTTCCTATCATCTGTCTTTCATTTTGCTCTTTAATTTTTGTTATTTTATTTTATTCATTTATTTATTTTTTTGAGACAGTCTCGCGATGCAGTTCAGGCTGGCCTTGAGTTCACTTTGTAGCCCAGGCTGGTCTTGAATTTGCAACAATCCTCCTGCCTCTGGATTGCTGGGATTACAGGCATGCGCCACCACGCCCAGCTCTCATTTTGCTCTCTTTATAATTTGGGTTTCTCATGTAAGAGAAACCATGTGATATTTAAGCTTATGTGTCTGATTATTTTACTTAACATTAGGTTAAGGTGCATCCATTTTCCTACAAATGACTCAAATTTATCCTTCCTTATGGCAGAGCAGTACTCCATTGTATATAAATACACATTCTCTTTAACCATTTATCTGTTGATGGACATATAGATATAGGTTGTTTCCAAGATTTAGCTATTATGAATGGTGCTACTACAAACATAAATATGCATGTATATCACTGTAATATGATATCATTAACTCTTTCAGGAAGATACCTACAAAGGGAATAGCTCAGTGGTATGGAATTTATAGTTTGTTTTTTTGAGCAATCTCCACACTGATTTCTATGGGATTGTACTAGTTTACATTCCCATCAACAATGCAGAGGAGCTCCTTTTTCCTCACCAATAGTTGTTACTATTTTATTTTCAGATGATAGCCATTCTTACTAGGGTAGAATCTCAATGTTGTTTTAATTTTCATTTCCCTAAAGGCCAGATATATGTAACATTTTTTCATGCATTTATTGGCCTTTTCTGCTTATTCTTCCTTTTCTGAGAAGTATCTGTTTATGTCAGTTACCTATTTTTTTTAATGGGTCTTTTATTTGGAGAATCTAATTTTTTTGAGTTCTTTATATATTCTAGACATCAGTTCTCTCTCAGGAATAACTGACTGATTTTTTCCCATTCTGCAGGTTTTCTCTACTCTATTGGTTGTTTCCTTTACTGGAAACAGGTAAGCTTCCTGGAAACTTCTTTCTTTCTTCACTCACTCATTCATTCATTCATTCATTCATTGTTTTTCTTTGATGGGGGGAGACAGGGTCTTGCTATGTAGTTAGTAAAGGCAGGCCCTGAACTCACTAACATGGCCCAGGCTGGCCTCGCACTCACTGATCCTCCTGCCTCAGCCTCCCTAGTGCTGGGATTACAGGTGTGCACCACCCACCCTGGCTTTCTGGAAGCTTTCTAATTTGATATGATACACTTATTGATTCTTGATATTATTTCTTAAGCAATTGGGGTTCTGTGCATACTTCCAAAACTGATATACAGATTTAATGCAAACCCATTAAAATACTAAGAGCATTCCTCACAGAACTAGAAAAAAACAATCCTAAAATTCGTGTGGAACAAAAGAGACCCAAATAACAAAAGCAATCTTGGGCAACTAGAGTAATGCAGAAGGCATCATAGTCCCAGACTTAAAAGTTATACTACAAAGCTATAGAGATTAAAACAGCATGCTACTGGCAACAAAACACATGTGGATTGAAGAAGCAGAATACAGGATGCAGAAACAATTCCAGGTACATGCAGCTATCTGATCTATGACAAAGGAGGGGAAAAAAAAAAACACACTGGAGGAAAGACGGCCTCTTTAATAAACAATGCTGGGAAAACTGACTATCCATATGCAGAAGACTGAGTCTAGACTCACCTCTCTTACCATAAACTAAAATACAATTATACTGAATCAAAGATCTAAATGCTAAAACAGAAACACTTAACCTGCTGAAGATAAAATAGATAAAATTCTTGAAAACATAGTTGTAGGCAAGAACAATGATTTTAAACTGCTCCTTTCTAAATCAGCATTTAAAACTATAAATCTCCTTCTAATAATTGTTTCAGCCAGGTCTGGGGATGTAGCTCAGTGGCATAGCTCCTGCCTAGGATGCTCAAGGCCCTAAATATGATCCCTAGCATTACACCCCTGCAAAAAAAAAAAAAAAAAAAAAAAAAAAAAAAAGAAAAAAAAAAAAGGTTAAAGGAAACAGAATCACTTCAACTACATCCCATAAATTTTGACATGTTGTGTTTTCACTGTCATTCAGTTCAAGAAATTCTCTAATTTATTGAGCTTTGACTTATTTACTAGTGAGATGTTCAATTTTAAAGTAGTTAGAAACTACTCTTGGTTATTGACTTCTAATTTAACTCATTTGTTAAATGCTGTACTGTAGAAGACACACTGTGTGCTCACTTTTAGTTAGTGAACTTAAAGTTTAAGATTTACCATAGCCCCCAAAATGATCTAGCCTGGTAACTATTTACCATAAAACAACACTTGCTGTTTTTAGTTGGTATGTTCTACAGTTAGCAAAAGTATTGAGATGATTGACAGTGTTGTTCAAATCTATTATACTCTTCTTGGTTTTGTTTCTATGTTCTACCAGTTACTGGAAAGAATATTAAAATCTCTAACTATATTTGGTTAGTTTTTCTTCTTTCAGTTCTGACCTATTTGTTTCATGTATTTTTGGGGGTGTTTTTGGATGAACATGTCTTATTATTACAGAATACCTATTTTTTCCCAGTAATATTCCTCAGCTTAAAGATGTATTTTGTCAGGTATATATTAATACAGCCAACTCAATTTGCTAATACTTACTGTTTCCATGGCATCTGTATGCAATGTTTTATTTTCACTCTATTTCTGTGTTTAAATATAAGTATGTTTCTTATACACAGCATGTAATTGGATTGCTTTTTCATCCTCTAACAATCTCTGCTTTTTGGTTAAAGTCCACTTGATATTTCTATTGATAAGGCTGGATTTCAGTCTTTACATTGATAGGTGTTTTCTACTCAACAGATTTTGTTTGTTCTTTTACAGGCATCTTTTGTTTTAAGCAAAAGATAGTATTCAATATATTGTTTTTATTTCTCTTAAATACAGGAGTGTTTTAAGCTGTGTCTCCTCTTGTGTTTTTTACTTAGTCTAGAGATCACATGAGCATATTTATTACCATCTATTTCACACTAATACACAATAAATTTACACCCATAGATCTATCTTTCCCTGCCCCCTCACTCTGTTATATTATTATCATGCCCAAACCTGCCTTAACTCCTTTAGGTTTACTTTAAAAATAATATTCACTGGGTTACTCAAGAGCAAAAATCATTCTAGATTCCTTCTTCTCCCTTATATCTCATATCTAATCAATTCCTGTTAATTCTATCACCTCAGTATTGTAGCACAGTCTTCCTCTTCTACCTTCATTAGCACTGTCAGATTCTCTTTTCTTTTGCTATAGTACTGCAACAGCCCCCTCACTAATCTGTTCTTCAAGTTTCACCACCCTCAGATGGCCACCCTACCATTTATGTATTTCCCAGAATACCCATTCTAGTGAAAAAAAAAAATGTAACCTCACTTTCCTAAGCAATGGTGTTCAATGGCTCCTATCTACATACAGGATAAAATCTAATCTCCAGGAACGGCACACAGAGCTCTCCAAGACCTGGTACACTACCTATCACTGTCTAATCCCATTAACCACCACTATCTGATAACACCTTATGTACCAAGAAACAGAATGCTACTTATAATTTCCTGAGCACAACTGGCTCTCATGCTTTTGTGCATTAATGAAAGCCATTTCTTTTGCCTGGAATGCACTCCCCATGCCAGTCAGGAAAGCAAATGGTTGTTCATAATTAGCCTCTCAGTTTTACTGCTATCTTCTTTACATAATTTAATTCTATAAAATAGTTCTCTTTCCTCCAAGTATTTTGTACATTTTCTACTAATAACCTTTTATGTAGCATTTTGTTCTCATTGCCTTGCTCTAGCAAATGTGTATCTTCTTAAAATGGGAAACGGCATCTTTCAGTTCTTAGTACTAAGTACAGTGACTAGCCCATATTAGGCACTATTATCTCCTTATTCAACAAGAGCTGTGAAGGTAGAAATGACATGAAGATATGAAAAAGAGCAAGTTCTTCTAAAGTAATACCTTAGGAACAGTAGACAGTTAATAATAATAATAGTGGTTCACATACAGCATGTATGTACTTTTTACAGACAGAGTTTGTGTTAAGCTATGTATACATTACCATAAAAACACTATAGGGTGTTACCATGAAAGGCAGTATGTACATCTACATAATACAGGCACAAAGAAAGTCAGAAAATTTGTTTATAAACAGGCACAATGCACACCCCCTGTAATCCCAGCTACAGTACAGTATTTAGGAAGCTAAAGTAAGAAGATTGCATTATGATTTGTGTCTGGATGTCCCCCAACCAAAGCCTCATGCAGTCATGGGGGAGGCGGGCCTTTAAAGATGGCTGAATCTAGAGTTTGGGATTGGTTCAATGTCTAGTGCTGGGATTGGTGGTGTGAGTGTGTCACCCGCTTTGGGACAGGTAGCTTGCATACAATATAAGGGGAGGAACGTGGCTTGCTCCTCCCTTTTGCCCTTTTGCTCTTGTCGCTTCTGGGATCTGCTGCATCCACCATGAACAGTTATCCCTCAACCATGTCACCCTGCCTTGCAGCCAGGTGAGTACGGACTAAAACCTCCACAAACTGTAGCAAATAAACCTTCCTGCCTTCATTTTGGGCATCAGGTATTTTGTCTAAGGAACAAGAAAAAAGTAACCAAGACAGATTGCAAGCTCAGCCTTGGGCAACTTAGAGAGAACTTTTCTCAAAATAAAAAAATAAAAAACACTGAAAATGTAGCTTAGTAGTTGAGTATCCCTGGGTTCAAGCTCCAGTATCATATACACACAACCAATTACTCAAGATCACAATAAAGCAATAAAGCCAAGACTGAGAGACGTCTATGTTAATCCTTATTCTACTCTGTTTCGTAATGTAGCCAAATGTTAAACTGTCACTGCTATTCCTAGAGCTTTGCTATTCTTTATTGCTATGTAATAGCTTTCCTCTTTCTGCACAATCTTGTAACTCTCTGCACTTTTATGTGCTTCTATCTTTCTCCTTTTTCTTTCTTCCTTTCCTTTTCTATCCTGTACCCCTCCCAGTACTGGGAACTGAACCCTGGGCCTTCACAATGAGCTATATCCCTAGAATTTATTATTATTATTATTAGACAGGGTCTCACCAAGTTGGTAAATTGCCCAGGCTGAGCTCAAAATTGTGGTCTTCCTGCTTCAGCCTCCAAGACAGCAGAGATACAGGCCACTAGAGCAGCTCTCCTTTCCCTTTTTTTTTTCCTTCTAATGTCTCTATTCAATTTCTATAATGAACATAACCCATACTAAACTATACAGTCTGGTATTTCACCCTGATGTATGTACTCTTTTCTTCTTTTAATGACGGGACACAAAGAAGGACTAATTAGTGACAAAGGAGGTAAGTTAGGATTGTACATGCCAAAGAATTTCAAGAAATAAAACACAGAACTGATCTTCGAATCTGTCAAAAAAAAATGTTTGTGACTATAATTGCAAACAATATTTTAGATAAATTGTGGGAGATGAGGAAAGATACATTTCATAAGGAAATAGACATAGTCAATCACTGAGACCACATATTTTAAAAACTGCTATTAGAAAAAACAGAAGGAACTAAGATTTTTACCTAAATAAAACAGCTGAGTCATACAAGTTGGCAAGAAAATTATAATATGGGCTTTGTTTGTTTATCTAAACATATCTGGGCTTTGATTCAGTGTGAAAGTCACACCCATTTATCTACCGTAGAATTGAAGACTGTTAGTTCTAGAACATCAAGGACCTTGTCTGTCATGTTCACAAACTGACGTCCAAGGATCTGCAAGACAGTAGATGCTCAATGACTACAAATACAATCATTCCAAAAAAATTTTATGAATTATAAATAACCTATGTTTTAACTGCAGTGTTTAGAATGCTAGATCTTCTACCAACTGAATGCTGTGTTAAATATTCACACATTATACGAATATTTATACAGTACCTACTATGTGCCAGGTACTATTATAGGCCCTGGAAACAGACAAAATTAAAATGTTCTTGCTCTAATGGGAGGAACCAAACATGCACCACAAATTAAAAAACAGGAGGTACCAGCAGATATAAGTCTTAGCGTACAAAATCACAATAATGAAATATTTATTGATAACGGAATGTAGAGAGTAACACCTTACATAAAATGGTCGCAAAAAAACCTCTCTGTTTAGATGGTATCTTAATAAGAAAGTAAGTCAGGCAAATAAAGAGCAAAGAAGACAGATGGGTCAATAAATCCAAAGACATAAGAAAGGAAAGGACTTGATATATGAAGAAGAGAAAGATGGCCACTTTGGTTGAAGTAAACAAGGGAAAGAGTACCAGCATAATCTATCTGTATTAATTCATCTATAATTTTAACAGTACCAGATCATTAATGGAGTCTTTGACATAAAATATACCAGCAAGCCAAGAATCTGAAGTACAACATGGTATTCTATGAAGCCAAGCAAAACAGAACTACAGACCAACCTCTTTAATGAATATGAGGATGCAAAAATCCTCAAGATATTGGCAAACAGAACACAATGAATCATCAAAAAGATCAAACATCATAACCAAAGAAGCTTCCTACCAGGACACAAGGATGGTTCAACATATATAAATTAGTAAGTGTAATACAGCACATAAATAGAAGCAAGGACAAAAATCACATAATCATCCCAATAGACACAGAAAAGGCCTTTGACAAAATCCAACACTCTTTCATGATAAAAACATCGAAGAAAGGTGTTATAAAGGCCTTATCTCAATCTGATAAAAGCCATTTATGAGAAATCTGCCAACATCATCATATCCAATGAAAAAACTTGAAAGCTTTCCCCTAAAATCAGGAACAAGACAAGGATGTCCACTGTTACCACTCCTGTTAAACATAGTACTTAACTTGTCAGCAAGAGCAATTAGGCAAGAAATAGAAAAAGGAAAAGAGAAAGAAAAAAGAAAAAGGAAACAGTCAAATTATCAGATGACATGATTCTCTATATAGAAGATCCAAAAAGGACTCACAAAAAAACTCTTAGAATTAACACACAAATTAAATGTAGCAGGATACAAAATCAAAACTCAGTAACATCCCTGTACATTAATAATGAATTCTTTGAGAAAGAAATTAGGAAGAAGTACCATTCACAATAGCACCAGAAAAAATTAAATACTTACAAACAAACCCAAGAAAGTGAAAGACCTCTATAACAGAAACTATAACATTCTGAAAAACGAAATTAAAAGAGGACATCAGAAAATAGAAAAGTAAGACCTGTTTCTGGATAGGCAGAATCAATATAGTCAAAATGGCCATATTTCTGAAACTGTTATACAGATTTAATACAATCCCAATCAAAATTTCAATAGCAGTCTTCACAGAACTGGAGAAAAGAATCTTAAAATTCACGTGGAACTAGAAGAGACCCAAAATAGTAAAAACAATCCTGGATATCAAGAGCAAAGCAGGTTAGACAGAACAATGGCCACAGCAGCAAACAAGCCCAGTCCAGGAACCAGCGCCATGTGCAGGCCTCTGGCAGACTGGGAACAACCAGACCCAAGCCTTTCCCCAAGTCAGCGCCGTTTGTGGACCAGGGTCAGAGAGAACAATGGCCGCAGCAGCAAACAAGCCCAGTCTGGAAACCAGTGCTATGCACAGGCTGCAGCCATACTGGGAACAGCCAGACCCCAGCCCCTTCCAACGTGTGGACTGACAAACAAGAAGTATCAACCACCCACCCCACCAAGCGACTGGCTTATCTGGAGAAACACAGGCTGTGATGACAGCTATTGAGGGGAAATGCAATTAGATGCCTGTGATGCTTTGGTGTTTCACTAACATTGCAGGTCTAGGGCCAGAGGTCTGATCATAGGTTCAGAGGATATTGCTAAGCAATATGTCGTCTAGGGGGGAACCTCCTTCTGAGAGTTGCAGCCATTGTTGATTCCATATTATTATAGTTATGTTCCTATGGCCCCAAGTCTCATGTAATCATGGTATGGTCACAGCTGAGTCTAGCATTCATGATTGGTTTTTTGTCTAACACTGGGATTGGTGATATGAGTGCTGCACCTGACCAGCGGCAGAGCCAACATACAATGTAAGGGCAGGAAGAAGGCATGTTTTCCCTCTCTTGCCAGTTCACACCTTGCTGTTTTGCAGCCCCCATGAATGGCTGCCCCCACCCTGCCATGCCACACTGTCTTGGAGCCAGCTGAGTATGGATTAAAGCCTCCAAGATCTGTAAGAAATAAACCTTTCTTTCTCTAATTTTGGGCGTCAAGTGTTTTGTCTCAGCAACAAGAAAAAAGTAACCAAGACACCTATAGTCTTGTTTTGAGGTCCTATATTGTTTCCATTGTTTTGTTGGGTTGAGTTTTATTCTCATTTATTTTGTTTGATTATGTTAAATCTCATGGCAGGAGAAGCTATTTCAATGATAGCAAGATATATTATGGTAGCTATTTTGGATTTGCTATTGGCTTGTTTTGAAGTCCTTTAACACATTTATTTTTTGTTTTTATTGTTTCTATTCTATTCTGTTTGATTTTTACTATGTCTGAAATTATCTGCAGCTATTTTGAAGACATCAAAAGGCACTATGGTAACTACTGTTGACTTCATAATGTTTTTAAGTCCTGTATCTCTTACACTGGTTTGTTTTGATGGGTTTTATTCTGTTATATACTCTTTAAAATAAAATTAAAAAAAAAGAGCAAAGCAGGAGGAATCACAATCCCAGAATTGAAATTATCATACAAAGCTACTATGATAAAAACAGCATGATATAGGCATAAAAACAGACGTGAGGATCAATGGAACAAAACAAAGGACGCAGAAATAACACCAAGTACATTCAATTATTTGACTTTTCACAAAGGGGCCAAAAACATACACTAGAGGAAGGAGTCTTTTTAATAAATGGTGCTGGAAAATCGGCTATCCACATGCAAAAGATTGAACCTAGAACCGTATCTTACATTATGTATACTAAATTAAAATACATATGGATCAAAACTCTAAATATTAAAATAGAAACACTTAACTTGTTGGAACACAAAACAGTTAAATCTCTTGAAGTCATGGGCATAGGCAAGGATTTTCTGAACAGAACCCCAGTTGCCCAGGAAATAGTTCTAAGAATCAACAAATGAGACCATATCAAATTAAAAAGCTTCTACACAGCAAAACAAACAACAACAAGAGTAAAGAGACAACCTACAGAATGGAAAAAAAATTGCCACCTGTATCTCAGAGGATTCATATCTAGAATATATAAAGAACTCAAAAACTTAGATCCCCAAAATAAAAGACCCAACCAAAAAATGAATAAATGAAATAAACATATACTTTATAGAAGAAGTACAAAAGGCCAGTATGTACATGAAGAAACGTCAACATCTTAGGCCATTACAGAAATGCAAATTAAAACAACACTGAGATTCTAATTTTACCCCTGAAAGAAAGGCTATCATCAAGAAATCAAATAACAACAAATGCTACAGAGGCGGCAGGGAAAGAGGAATCCTTTGACATTGCTGTTGGGGACATAAACTAGTACAACCACAGTGGAAATCACTATAGAAATTCTGCAAACAACTGAAACTAGGAATTCCATTTGATTCAGCTATTCCTCTGCCAGGTATCTTCCCAAGAGCTAAAGACATCATATTATAGTGATACATACATACCTATGTTTATAGCAGAGAAAGTCAGAATAGTTAAATCTTGTAGCCTATATGTCTATAAACAGATAAATGGATAAAGAAAATCTGATATTTACACACAAAGGAGTATTATTCTGCCATTAAGAAAGATAAACTTGAGATATCTGTAGGAACATGGACGTACCTTGAGACCATAATGTTAAGTGAAACAAATCAAACACACAAACAGGATCCAGCTCTACCCGGTCCCGTGACTCAGCACAACCCACCAGGGGAATGCCCGGCTAGCCTTGCAGGACACAGAGATACTGAGCCCAGCCCAGCCCAGGACCGCAGAGCTGCTCATCAGGGACTGACCACCATAGCTACAGGCCTTGGAGAGCTTGGGCTCTCCCCACCAGAACGCAGGGCGTGCGCGAGCTACATTCTTCAGTGGAGCGGCCTGCACACCGGGTCCTAGAGGTCGCGGGCCCACCCCACCAGGAGCAAGGCCCTGGTACTGTAGACCTGAGACTCGCCCAGGCTTGCCTGGCACACCAGAGGCTCTGAACTCCTTGCAGCCAGACTCAGGGTCCGGGTGCCACACTCGGGTATGCTCTGCCTAGCTCCCTGGGACCGGGAGGCCCTGGCCCCCACCCAGTAAGGCGGAGGCTCCATCCGCATGCTCTGGGAGGGGGCCCTCATTAGCTGCACACAAGATCCAGCTCTACCCAGTCCTATGACTCAGCGCCACCCACCAGTGGAACACCCAGTCAGCCTCACAGGACACAGAGCTACACAGGTTCTAGAAGAAAATGACAAAACGAAAGACCAAGAGGAAGTCTCAATCCCCCAGCCCACTGAGAACAAACCCAAGAGACACTGAAATGGAAGATACTGGGAGTCACACAACTGAACTTTCAGAAATGATAGAAAATGCAGTAAATAAACAGCTCAATGAAGCTATAGAGAAACTCAAATCAGAAATATTCTCTCAGCTAAAACATGAAATGAGAATCATTATTAAAGAAATGTGTGTATCTAAAGAGCAAGATAAAAAAATAGAAGAACTTAAGAAAATGATCAAAACTTTGAATGAACAATATAAGACACAAACAGAATGCATGAAACACATTCAAAGGGAAATTCAAGAAATGAAAAATTCCATGGAAAGTTTGAAAAACCGCTTGAATGAAGCTGAAGATAGAATCTCAGATCTTCAAGACAGCATGGAAGCTCATGGCTATGAAAGAAAAGATCTCTTAAAAATAGTAAGGAACCAAGAAACAACAATTCAACAGCTGGAAGACAAAGCCAAGAGAAATAACATAAGATTAATAGGCATTAATGAAAAAGCAGGGGCCAATACTAATGACCTGCGAAGACTATTCACAGAAATAATAGCAGAAAACTTTCCAAACATGGGAAGAGAATCTGAAATACAGGTAACTGCGGTATAGAGAACCCCAATTGACCATAACCAAAATAAATCTTCGCCCACACATATAATAATAAGGGTATCAGAAATACAGCACAAGAACAAAATACTAAAAGCTGTCAGAGAAAAGAAACAGATCACCTATGAAGGAAAGCCTATCAGAATCATGGCAGACTTCTCAACACAAACCTTTAAGTTAAGAAGAGCTTGGAGTGAAGTATTCCAAAGCCTGAAAGAAAACAACTTTCAACCCAGATTGATGTTCCCTGCAAAACTATCCTTAAAAATTGATGGAGAAATAAGATACTTTCATAACAAAGAACAACTGAAGAAATTTATGGCCACCAAACCAACACTACAAAGAGTACTGAAAGACACTCTAGAATGAGACAAAGACAGCTACAATCTTTTTTTTTTTTTTTTTTTTTTTTTGTGGCACTGGGGATTGAAGTCACAACCTCGCGCCTGCCAGGGCAGGCGTTTAAGGCAGTGAGCCAAACTCCCGGCCCTGGTTTTTTGAGGCAGGGTTGCACTATGTAGCTCAGGCCGGCCTTGCGCTCGCATTGTAGCCGAAGCCGGCCTCAAACTAACAACGCTCCTCCTATCTCAGTCTCCCGAGTGCTGGGATTAAAGGTGTGCGCCACCACGCCCAGCTCGACAGCTACAATCTTAAGAACAACAACAAAAGGAAACCACTAAGCGGGGCGAATCATTAAACAGAAAATGTAGAAAACCAACAACAGAAAGATATCGTGACAGGAATGAGCCAGTAGGTATCAGTTATATAAATCAATGTAAATGGTCTCAACTCACCAATAAAAAGAAACAGACTAGCAGAGTGGGTTAAGAAACAAA